>OZ026602.1:24891342-24896342 GCA_964020085.1 Micromussa lordhowensis | reverse complement strand
TTCAAAGGAAAGAAAGTGATGGTATGTACATTGTTGTTTTCCAAGAGTACAGTCATGTGATCAAGTCTCTTGGAGTTACACATACAGAGATGCCAACCTAAAAAAATTAAATACAGAAAAATCGCCAGTTTTACCTTCTTGACCTTAAAACAACATTGTCAAAACTAGAGCTGTGTCGATTCAACACAACCAAATACTCCAAAATTCTCCCTGAAAATGCCAGAAATTGTGAAAATGTACATGTACAATGTATGTGCTTTCCTTCATACTCTGGAGATTTTGTGACCCATAGACTGAGAGATTTGGTCTTTACGCAGATGACTCCCAGATACACTGTCCATGTAATTTGAATACGGAAGAGACGGAGGCGGAATAGAGGCACATATGATAGCACCCCATGAGGCTGCATAACTATGCAATGCTTTTGTTTATTTTTGTTTTTTCTCCTTTTTGTTTTGTTTTATGTTTTCCTTTTAACTTGGGAAATATTATTGTTACTTTCATTAGCTGGATTGTGGCATTCATCCTGGAATGTCTGGAATGGAGTCACTGCCTTTCCTTGATGAAATAGACACAGCAGAAATTGACCTTCTCCTGGTTAGCCAGTAAGTTAAATCATTTACTATATGCTGCATGGGTACTGTTAAGTAGCCATAAGTTCTATGGTTACATTTTCTCAGGCCGAAAGATTCATGAATTTATGTTAAACTATTTGTAAAGCTGGTTCCAATCTTCGATGGGGGAAAATACTCATAACCACAAATGACTACTGTAAGTCATAGAAGGCCCAAAAATTGATGAACCACTCTCTATCCTCGCTCATGCAGCCTAACCCATGTCATCCCATTGTTTTAACACAATGCTTTTATTGATGATAATCATGATCATTTGCCACTATCACCTAAGACTGTTGCTACTGCTGTGTGTAAAGCGTAATTACCCCTCAAATTGGACTTGTAATGCCTGATAATACAGTACCGCTCAAATGGAAGTTACCACCGTCTCGCGAGACGCGTCTCGTTTCTATGAAGGTAGATCTTGGACAAAATGTTCGACTCGTCGTTTTGTTACGGCGTTTCGTCGTTTCGTCGTACCGTTATGGCGTTTTGTCATGTCGTATCGTCGTTTCGTCGTTTCGACATGTCGTTTCGTCGTTTCGGCACACCGATTTCGGCGAATTGCCAGTTCGATTCGTCGGCTCGTCTCGTTTGTCGTTTCGTCGTTTTGTCATGCCTTTTCGACGTTTCGTTGTGGCATTCGTCGTTTCGTCGTTTCGTCATGTCGTTTCGTCGTTTCGACTCGTCCACTCAGAGAGGCTATAATTCGACGTACATTACATGAAGGGTTATCTATTTCCACGGTTTTGTACCAACGCTTTGCCTGTAGGTGAATGTACAAACGGCATTATCCGTTCGAACGGCCGAACGCACGGCAAGCGAACGGATAACAAACGGCTAGACAAGCCATTCGAAACGTCGGTTGAACGGCTGAACGGATGCAACATTTTTCGAACGGTAAAGTCGAACGGGTGAAGAGATGCAATTTTTTTCGAACGGTAAAGTCGAACGGGTGAATGGATGCAATTTTTTTTCGAACGCCGAACGGCTAGACGGCAGAAGCAAAGAGACACTATTTCTGTGACAAACGTCGCTAGACGGCTCCGATTTGTGTGGCAAAAAAAAATCAGCCGTTCAAACCAAGAGATTTTCCAAGTGTGTATAGGAATTGACAACGGAAACTTTTGACACAAACACTGCTTTCGCAAAGCCGTTTTCAGTGTTCTAAATAATTTTAATGAAAATAACGCAATCTCAAAATAATTTTAATATTTTTGAGTGGCGCCATCGTCACGTCGTTTACATTGAGAAATGTTCTGTTTTATCGAACGCTGGTCATTACCTCAGTAAGTTTTGAGTGAAACTTGTTTCTTTTAATATCCAAAAGCATGGCGTCAATGGTTATTTAAGAAAAGGATGGCAAATAATTTTGTGTTTCGGACCAGCAGTAAAAAGCGTAATTTGCATATGTCAGAAACTTGCCAATGTTCAGTCCTGTATGTTTACATTGATTTTTTTGTTCGGCTGTAGCGACCACACGCACGCTTTGTACGTAGATATTCCTAGAATGCCGTTTCAAAATAGATTTCAAGCTTGTTTTCGATTGTAGAACATAGCAGCGAATCAACTACAAATTGTTGTGACGCCTTGAAAACTTTACTGATGCGTGAAAAAGTCACGCTTTTGTCATGCATGCATGTATAGTCTTCTGCGTGTGCTCGCCGACTCAGAAACTTGCTTGTTTTGAAATTTGGGTCACTCTAGAAAGCTACTTCCCAGTAAATATGTTTTTTATAACCGTTGCTACAGGGGCCATTCCGGACAGAAAATAAGCTCATTTCGCGTCGCTCTGGGATTCCGGGACACATCGTAACAAAAATTGTAAACAATAAAATTTCCGCCATGTCGAAAAAGCAAAACAAAGCGAACCCAGTATCTAATTCAGAACCAACCGATAAAAATGTACCGTTACTAAACTGATGAAAATAATTACAACCGAACAAAAAGCCAAAGGCCTTATCTCTCTCTCAATCGGTAAAGTTATTTTTGAGACTCTCGATTCACAGGTTTGAGCACGTGACCAAAAGTGTGATAAAATCTACTGAATGATTCATTCGCGAACGAAAACTCTCTCCAAGGATGACTTCAACAGTGCTTAGAATTTGTATGGCTTACACTTTAGAACTTAAGACCTCTTGTGTAACGGTGGCCGTATATATACGTAGTGAGGTCGACAATGTTTGTTCGTAGGTACGCGCGAGAATCAATTTCTTTGGCTATACGTTTACTTTGTAGAACATGCATGTAAACAGCAGCTCACGCCAATCAAGGAATCGTTCGTTTCCGTTGTGTTCCAGTTGTTGGAGAGCCAAGTTGTTTGTCCGTTTAGCAACGTTATGTTTGACAAACACGACGTTGGATGAAAATGTTTAATCGTTTAGCGCGCCGGGGCTTAAGAGTCAAGATTGCAACGGATAGCTCGATCAAGCCATCCGAATAGCAGACAGTTGAGCACGCACCTTACGAACGCCCCAAAATAATTATTTTGAATCGTCCAAACGGCTAGCGATTTTTTTGAACGCATGGCAAGAGCCGTTCGACGGCAAAAATTTTTTTCAAACGCACGGCAAGAGCCGTTCGAACGGCAAGGAAGATAATTGTTTACGCATTAGACCGACGTTCGGAGGCGTTGCAAATTCAGTACGATAAGCTGAAAACAAACAAACTTTCTGTTTTAATTTCGACTTCACCGATTTGACAACACAGTGCAAACGGAAATCTCTGATACAATAGATAGTACAAAGACCTCTCGCGAGTAATATATTCCATACTAAACGGTTCAGTGACTCTCGCGAGAAACGAGACTCGTATCGAGAGAAACGAGACTCGTCTCGAGAGAAACGAGACGCGTCTCGCGAGAAACGAGAAGAGAGGTGGTAACTTACATTTGGGCGGTACTGTAATACTGTACAGTGTATCACTCCCTGGTGGAAACGACACTTTGAGCATTCAACTGATACAATCACAAGATCAATTTTTGCACCTCGAGGTAGTGGGGCATTTATACATGTAAGATTTGATAGTGTAAAACTAAGCGTTTTTCCTCTTATTTTAATGTGTGCATTTGTGCTTCAGTTTTCTTGCTGACCTGCATTTTATTTCTATTTAATGCCAATGTTGACTGGCTGCCTGGCTCCGCTAGCCCCTATGGTTATTCCAGGCAGCTGGTACTACAATTTTTACTTTTAATATTTTCGTTGTTGTAATTCCTTATTTTGAGCAAGAGTGAGTGCAAATAAAGAAAGAATAAGAAGATATTTGAAGGCAATCAGAAGGAACGATGTTGCATGAAACTTGGAAACCTGAATTGTGATATCTACAAAAATATCTCACACAACAATGGCAGTGATAGTCATATATTTCCCTAGTTACAGGATTTAACACCTACATATACTGATCCATTTAATTATATTTATAAGGAAAACAGAGAGCTTTGTCTCTTGGAGACCAGCAAGTTAAATTTCTGTTTCCATGTATTAACTCATACTGTAAGTGCCAGCTGTTGGCTCTCAAGTTAATTGTTGTTTCTTTTCAGCTTTCACTTGGATCACTGTGGGTCCCTTCCTTGGTTTTTGGAAAAGGTATATCTAGAGCCTAGTAGACATTCTGAAATACTACATAATGACAGGTATAAACTATTACATTATGCATGTATATCGTAATTCAAAGAATGCACAATTTTGCAGGACACAGTATGTAACTAGCAAGATCCAAAGGTTGCGTCTTACTCGGAAACTTAACAATTACAGGGGTAGCAATGTGCGAAAGATGATTTGAACTCCACTTGCAGAATAATGAAACCACATTTAATCGTAGTTCAAGGTTCACGAGTTACACTTAGGTAGCGACGGTGATGACAGAAGGTAGATTACAGTAGCAAAACGTTTCCAAAGGATAATGATGTAATAGACTTGCAGATAGCAAAGCTCGTAGTTGCGGTATAAATGAGTAGGTTCGAACTGAAAAATGACAATTAAATAAAGTACAGCTAAGATACAGAATTTATCTACATACACATGCAACAGACATAATAATCGGTACTTAACGTCTAATAAACTTGGTGGTTTCCAGAAAGACTTAATAGACAACCACAACTAACAACTCGTACCATACAAAGGATGCTAAGAACATTACATCCAAGGTACCGGTATAGTCGAAAAGCTGAACTGGAACTACTAGCACTGAACATATATATCTAGATCATGACAACAATAATTTGGCAAAGATTAGACAATTGGTTTCATAGAATCTTTGACAACACTGAAAAACATTAAGCAACATTTGTTTTCTTTTCATTTGCATACCTCCAATGGCTTTTCGCTTTTCACTTTTTCTTTTGTAGTCTTATTATTAGTGCAGTGAATTGTAACAAATAAATAAATT
>OZ026602.1:24883842-24886342 GCA_964020085.1 Micromussa lordhowensis | reverse complement strand
TATTATTTCCATCTTTCAGTAATATTGCAACAGAGGACATGCTGTACACAGAGTCAGATCTAGAAAAAAGCATGGATAAGATTGAAACAATTCATTTTCACCAGGTACATACCCCATGTACAGTGTGCAAGAAATATTTGTTTAGTACTTGTAAATTCCATGTACTTGTCAGCAGGTCTGCGCTGAATGTCATTAAAGCACACTTCAAATAGAATTTACTTCTCACCCCTTTCAATGATACATGTATTGTGTTCCATAAGCAAATAAGATTTTTATCTTTCTTACATGTACAGTACATAATTATACTACAGTACATATTAACTACACTGTATACATGTATGTCTATTCTCATTGACCAAGAGCAAGTTAGTACAGAGCTCTAGAAATGAATTGAAACTTACATCACATTGATTCATATACCAGTTGGTGATTGTGACAACATACTTGTACAGGCAGTCGGGCTGTGTTGATATACATGTATAGAAAATGTCCATACCCATCCGACATCGGGTTATGTGGTTTGATCCACCCTTTCCCTTTAAAATCTCTCTGGAAATTAAATTCCAGTTTGGAATCCCCTTGGGAACAAGCATGCCAGCCTGTTATTTCTGCAACACCGATGCAGTGCTCTTAATACCAAGTGGGCTATCAAACAGTGTAAACACCTGAACCTTACTTTGCATATCTGGAACTGAATGAACAAGCATTTACTTATTTTTTTGAAAAGCACTTTTCCTAATGCTCTGACTTCTGACAAGGCTAAAAATCATGAGACATTAAAGTATAATAATTTTTTGACAAATGTAATCGTAGCTTTGTGTCACACACCGTCATAACTCTGAAATTCAAAATGCACTGTTTTCCAAACGAAGCAGGCTTTTGAGCTGTAAAATTGTAAACAGATGATGAGGATAAAAACTTTGGTGACTCTATAGTTTTGGATTTTAGAAAATGATTACGTCACGTGCAAACAACTTTATTCATTATTTTGAACTCCAACTTTTTCAAACTATTTTTTTCCTTCGCTGAGAGTTCGAATAGCGGGGTTCAACTGCAATCATTATATAATTTTTTTGCAAGATAATGAGGATTGAATCAAGGCCTCAGTTTATGTTATCTTCATCAACCTTTCAACTTTGGCAGAGAACACAAGCCTCACCTTTGATAATTCTTGTTAGTATATACTAAAACAGTGGATAGCGTTGATGGCGCGTGCTGATTGGCTCGTCAAACTCCGGATATCCTGTGCTATTTACCTCCGAGCAACTCAAGAGAAAATGGCGTCCGGTTTGCATCCATGAAAAGTGAAGAAATCATCCAAATTAGTTTGTTTTTGGATTTTATTATCTCACTGTTTTAGTATAAACTAAAACAACTGTTTACCTCGCCGCTTTGCGGCTCGGTAAATATCCATCGCTAGCCACCTCCATTTCGGTGAATAATTGTTAACTATCATGCTTAGCCTCTTCCAATTATTGTTAATTGAAGAGCAAACTTTGTTCTTCCAGGAAAAAGAGGTGAATGGAATCAAGTTCTGGTGTTACCATGCTGGTCATGTTCTCGGAGCAGCCATGTTTATGATTGAAATTGCAGGTGTAAAGGTGATATGGCTATAATTATTGATCTCTATTGCCCTCTGTAATAACCTTGCATTCAAATTAATTGCATGTACAATCAAAGGCTCTCTGAGCAGCTCATGGATGAATAGCCCAATGCCAAGTTTACTTTTGCCCCTGTGGCAAAACGAGTCTTTGAGCGAAACTATTGGTATGAAAATATATGTCACCTGCGCGGTCATTCGCATGAAAATTAAGTGATATCAGGAAGAACAAGAACCGCAGTATGCGGTTGAAAACCGCACTTTAAAAAAAACGCGGTTAAAAAAACGCGGTTACTTACACTGTCTGCGAAACGTGACTCTCCTGCCCTTCAGCAAATATACGAAAAAAAGAGTATCTGATTACATTCTTTGCATAGCGTGAGTTTAGCGTGACTTGTAATCGGAGAATTTTGTTTACGTCTAATGAAAAAACACCTTGACCTTTCAATATAAATTTACATATGGGTTTTTGACGTGCGCTATGCTTCTTGTCTTTCCATGTCCATTTGTTACAGCTACTGCTGCTTAGCTTGACAAATTACAACTCCATGAGTTCAACCAAACACCATCTTCGTGCCGCGTTAGCCGCCATATGTATGAACTCCATGTTGTCGGACAAAAAATTCGTCTTTCTAGTACCCCGCTAAAACCTGCTGAAAATACCCCAAGAGGTGCCTAGGACAAGAACCATACTAAGCAGGGGAGGGTTGGGAGAAACGATTTAATCCGGTTTAATGAATAAATTAATCAGAATCGAGTGAGTGAGTGAGTGAGTGAGTGAGTGATCGAGTGCCATCCGATTGCCCCCTACACTCATGGATGTTAACTAACATCCATGAGCAAAAATAGAATGGTTTTTAATTGAGTGCTGTAAAACCAAAGCTACATGTACAGTAATCA
>OZ026602.1:24863842-24878842 GCA_964020085.1 Micromussa lordhowensis | reverse complement strand
TTCTTTTCTTGTTGTTTTTCTTTACAATAGAGTGGTTTGTCACGTGAACTCTTTGAGCAGTGGTGTACAGATCGCAGAAATGGCGTTATCATTGCTGGTTACTGTGTTGAAGGAACACTCGCCAAGGTAAATTCTTGAACATTGTTCCTGGGGAAAGTGTGTTTCAATATACTGGGTTTGGCCTTTTTATTCAATTAATAGTCAAAAACATTTTTCAACAAAGTGCTGCATTACTGGCATCACCCCGGGTGGGTAGTGCTCAGTACTTTTAGCTGTACCCCCTGGTTGCTATGGAATCCAGTACAAGTTCCAGCTGTACTGTTTGGTTGGAGTTCTGAATCTACCATTTTTAACCTTTTTGTAAATGTTAATTGCAACTTTCTAAACATGGCAAGGTTAGAATGCTGGGCATGTACACACATGTACTGTATAAATTTAATTACTTTTGTTCATGTTTACTAATTTATTTATTTATTATTATATTTTTTTTTGTGTGTGTGTGTGCTTAAGACCTTGATGTCTGAACCTGAGGAGATAGCAACTATGACAGGGCAGAAAATTCCACGCAAATGCTCCATTGGTAAGTGTTGTTTTAAAATACAGCTGTATGTGACGTATGTGATTGTTGTAGCTCAGACTTCGTAGATTTTTCTTAGTCACGGTGTATATAGTGTCTAAGGAAGGAAAATACACAACCGGATTACACCAAACGATCTATCCAGTGTTAAGACAAACACAACCAATACGCCTTTTACCACCGTCAAAAAAAATTGTTGTTTGTACTGGCATTTTTAAAAGAAGACGTTTTGTTTTCTAAATTCTCAGTGCTAAGAAGCCTTAGCTTTTTGACGGAATTGAGCATTTGGCATTTGGTGGGGTCGGCCATTTCATGACTTTGATTGTCCACTGCTTGGTTTTGAGTTCCAGTGTAAGTGGCGTTTGGAGTTGAGAATGTTGTGCTTGTAGCCTGAATAGCACTCCAGTTAGCGCAAGCTTTTGTACTCCAGTTTAGCTCCATTTGTATTCGGTTTAGCCTTAGAATGGTTAACCTTTAGTTGTGGGTGCGGGTAGTACGTATAAGAGTGGTTTTCAATTGTAAAATTTAGCTCAAATTCGAAAACTACACAATCAATTTGGTTTTTCCTCTGCTTTTCAATAGCCCGCGAACTCTGAAGTTCAAAACCTGATTACAGATTTTATTAAAACCATTTTGAAATCACTGGTTACCCTTGTAATGTGATTGGTTCTCAGCGGTGCGATTTATTCACGAATCGCACTATCTTTTGCTCTAAATCACATCTTTTTCTCAGCCAATGAGAATGGGACAGTAAAAAAACAACCAATCAGATTTTAAGGCTTTTTTAAACTCACCAATCACATTGCAGGAAAATAAAAGACAAAAAAGCCATTGTTTGGCAAATTTGGCAACTTGGTTCAATAAATATTGGTCCTGACCAAAATCTTGTTCCTCTATTTAGACTATTAAATAGGTGCGATTTAAAAATGGATCTAACAAAGTGGTACTTGTGATTTCAAATCGAACTCGCGCTGCGCGCTCATTGGTCTGAAATCATACGCGTGATTTCAAATCCAACTCGCGCTGCGCGCTCGTTCGATTTTGAAATTACGCGTATGATTTCAGACCAAACTGCACTCCACTCAGTTCAATTACCAAATATGAATTTTTGGCTGCCGTCAATCATAACTACGACGGCAACCATCGAACCGTGAAGAAAAGAAACAAACAAAATGAATCGAAATCTACCAATCACAAGCCACAGGCATGACCTTTGAAACCTGTTGAAGTAAACGTCTGATTTCTGAGAGATCCGCGTAGATGATTGACAGCAGCGAAACGTGAAACCGCTGATTGAGCTGAATAAGGCGCTGTAAATTTAACAAATTGACGTCAGTTTTTCATGCGTCTGGCCTGTTATTGATCATAAATTTCGTCATCACATTGTCAAAGTAGCTGTGGATCCGCAGACTACTTTGGCAATGTGATGACGAAATTCATTGTCAATAACAGGACAGACTCATTAAAAACTGACATCAATTTGTTTTTTACGATAACAAATGGTCGAATTGCCCGCTTCATGTGTCTGTCTGCATATTGACGATAAAAATTAGCCAATGAGCGCGCGAGAATTTCTGCAGTTATCGTAAAAAACTGCATCGGCCAGTGTTTGTGCCTGGCCTTGTGTTTGTCATGTGGAGAACAGATGAGGAAAGCTGTGTTTAATTTCAACTGCTTTCATTTCTTATTGCAGACTACATTTCATTTTCTGCTCACACTGATTTTGAACAGACAAGTGAATTCATCCGAATTCTCAAACCTCCCCATATTGTGAGTACACGTGATGAGACTTTTTTAAACTGGCGACTATGTTTTATCTTCCTGATAATTATTGTATACGCTCGAACCAATGGACAAACAGTCCATTTAAATGACTGTGCACTTTGCCCAATTGTCCGATTTCCAAAGTCTGGCGATCGCTTTATAGTTTGACGAAACACAACCCGCGACTGGTGTTTGAAACAAGGGGGTAAGTTTCTATAGAAACTGTGGTGCTCCGTCGGTGGGGCGTATTACAAGACAATTGGTTTTATCAACTGAGTTGATAATGTGAATTGGCCACCGTAAACGCCTTCGGAAAACTTCGGAACGTCCTCGGAAATCTCCGGACGTCTTCGGATATGATCGGGGTCTTCGAAAATTTAAGCCTTCCCAAGGTAACAATCTCACGCCTGTGATTTATAAAAAGTTAGCAGGTATAATATGATAAGTGTAAAAGATGCTACTGGCGTTGTTTAAGAACGGTCCTTGTTCTACATTTGTATGACAAAGAAAAGGCCGAGACTTTTAGGTGTTTTTCTAAGTTTATTCTAAGAGATGCTTCTAATTTTAGATCTTTTTCAAGTGCAGTAAAATATGTCGTAGGAACGGAGGTTTCACACTGAAAAAGCATCTAATGCTTTCCGTCCGCGCTACGTCAGCGTCACCGGTCATTTTGTATTTGTGTTTGAGAAAACCTCGGTCAGGGAAATCACATGATTATCGTGACGTCAACGCTTTCGAAAAGCTCCGTTTTCAAAATGTTCTCCGTCCGCACTAAAACGCAAAGCCGGCATTTTCATATTCCTCCGGTTTGAAGAGCGTTTTCGAAAAGCTCCGTTTTGGTGACGGATTAGTGTGGACGGTAGACCTAACCGTAGAAAGAAAGCTGCATTTTCAAATTTCTACGGTCTGGTGTGGACGCTGCCTAAGTTTAGAAACAACAGCATATATGGTAGACTTATTGTTTTACTTGTCTTGTAGACACTGTTTTTTTTTCTTTAGGTTCTGGTGCATGGTGAACAGAATGAAATGGGTCGGCTAAAGGCTGCTCTGATTCGTGAATATGAAGACAATCCGGTGAGTTTGCTCTCTAGTTATCACCAATATAGCTGTTCGTTCTTGCATAGTTCTGAATTTCCAAAGAAGTCGATTAGTAGTCCAGTCTCTGACCTCTCCCTTACCCACTTTGTATAGGGGTTTAACCCAGGCGGGAGAAAGGAACCGCTTGGATCCAGTCCCATGAAGGGCGTGGAAGGAGAATTCAGGGACTGGATTACCAAATCAGATGTTCTGAAGCTGTAACGGTTAACAGAAGCTGTTTAAAATTTATAAGTGACTACTGCCCATGGTTTAAATGGGGTTGTCTCTGATATTCCAATGACATCAAGTACTTCAAAACAGTTATGTCCTTGAAAAGTGCTTAGATTTTCTTTGGCTAACACTATACAAGCCATGAAATTTGGTTTGTACACGTTCCGTCCTAAACTTTATATTTTTTCCTTCTGTCTTCAGGATGCCAGTGTTGTAGTTCATAACCCCCCTAACACTCAGAGCGTAGAGCTCTATTTCCGGGGGGAGAAGATGGCCAAGGTAACGTTAACACTCTCCCCATGACACTAATACTGAGAACTTCCTTTTTACTTTGTGGCATTATTATGTTGCTTGACGAGTAGAGCTCCTACTAAACTGTGATCAGGCGTTCTTTGTTTTCGCGTTGGCAAAAAAGAACGCCTGATCGCAGGTTAATTTCGCACGGTCATTTGGGAAGTGCATCTTGCCATAGTATCTGGGCTTGATTCACTCGAACATCCATTACGCCATTAGGATAAATTAACAAATGCCATTACCTGCTAGCTTAGCTTGTTATTTGTTGTTTTGTGGCTCGCCACGCTTTCCTCCTGTGGGGGAAGAAAGATTACTTGGCGTGCCCATAGAGCGTCTGAGAAAGAGGCTAGAAATAGATCGGTTTGTTTCTAGTGAAACGTTCTTACACATGAACTAAAATGTTTCATAAAAAACCTAGTGAACTGGTTGTGGGAAGTGCAGTGGCCTCATGGTTCGAGACCTGGCCGGGGACATTGTGTTGTGTTCTTGGGCAAGACTCTCACAGTGCCTCTCTCCACCCAGGTGTATAAATGGGAACCGTTGAAGTTAATGCTGGGGTTAAACCTGCGATGGACTAGCATCATATCCAGGGGGAGTAGAAATACTTCTAGTCGCTTCATGCTACGGAAGCCGGACAAAGCTCTTCTTGATGGGCCACTTGGCTCGTATGCAGATTTCACCTAATGAGCTGGTGGATATTTGAGATGTTTCTGTGCATTTCTTTTCAGGTGATGGGAAGCTTAGCAGCTGAAAAACCCGAGCATGGGAAACCTTTATCAGGAATTCTCATCAAAAGAGGCTTCAATTATCATTTGATCACACCAGATGACCTTCAAAGTAGGTTTGCTCATATGTCTTCCTTAGCGATTGTAAGTTCTCATCTTGAAGGTAATAAAACTGAGGAACTTTGTGAGGCTGACCTTTCGAGTATTCGCCCAGAACATTCCATTCGGTGGAGAATAACAGTATCTGTACTTCTAGATACTTTGTCTCACAGCAACTGGGTTTGGTCGCTAGTAATTATTATACTTTGGACTGGACAGGACTTCCTTGAACATACGTGTGCAGAACCTGAGATAGACATCGTTGAAATGTCTCGCATTGGTCGTTGAAATGTCTCGCATTGGTCGTTGAAATGTCTCGCTTTAGTCGCCAAAACGTCTCTCAGCTAGCTTCAAATAAATTTTAAACTTTTTGGAAACATTTTTTTTGTTCCATCTATTATTTTATATGCTTGGTTACAATTTGGCGTCGGCGGAGGAGGAGAAGGTAACTGGGCGTAGGAGAAGACTTTTCTCTTATTCTCATCATTTCGCTTTTTCTTGTTACATTCTATTCACAGATTACACAGAGCTCTCGACAAGTGTTCTCACCCAGGTATGATTCAATGAGGCCACCCCCCCCCTCCCTTCCGGAGGATTTTTAGAATTGTGAAATATCCTTTGTGGTTCCGTAATCTTCATTAGCTGTTCATTCACCTCTCGCTGAAATTTCTCTGTGTCGATTATACTGTTTCTTAGAGTCATTTAACATTACCTCGGTCGGGATACGAGTTTGCTTCTAAGTTCGGATTTAAAAAGACAGAAAATCGTCAAACAAGTAATACCAAACCAACAAACGGATGAGGATGGTTTAGACTAGGGAATATTGGAACGACAAACATGTAATAAAAGATGGCTCTACTTTTCAAGCTTCTTTGAGGCAAAAAGGGAACCTTTTCACTTTTGCATTCTATGCTGTACTGACCTTTGTTTGAATGTTGTTTTTGCTTAGAAGCAGACCGTCGCTTTCCATGGCGCCTTCTCTCTGCTTCTCCAGTGCATGGAGAACTTGGCTGGCGACGTTGAACAACTCACGTTACAAGGTGGAAAACTTGCGCTTAAAGTGTTTAAAGCCATCACTATCATTCAGGAGAAAAGAAGCGTCGTTGTTGAGGTATTGGGTCTGTTTCTTGGTTCCTTGTAAAGGGGGCAATTTTTGTAAAGAAACTGTGGTGCTACGTCGGTGGGAGTATTACAAGATAATCTGGTTTTATCAACTGGGGTTAATAATGTGAATTAGTCACCGTAAAGAGATTCGGAAGCTGACGTACGTTTCGAGCGTTAGCCCTTCGTCGTCGGAGCGAATCCTTGGTTCCCATCTTTTAGCAAACTCGAAGCCACGTGTATGTCTATGGCAAAATTAAAAATTCCGGGCGCGTGCATTTGTTGTAGTGAACGGAAACGGAGGAACGTTGTTTCCTGAATACGTTAATAACGTTTTGTAATTAAGATAAAATCCTTAAGACCCGTCTCGCATTTGACTCTGATGTATCGTCTATACTATTTCGTGGAAGGCGCGGTGGCTCATGGTTAGTGCGCTCGTCTCCGGATCGAGCGGTCCAGGTTCGCGCCCTGGCTGGAGGCATTGTGTTGTGTTCTTGGGCAAGACACTTAACTCTCACAGTGCCTCTCTCCACCCAGGTGTATAAATGGGTACCGGTGAATTTAACGTTGGGCGTAACCCTGCGATGGACTAGCATCCCATCCAGGGGGGAGTAGAAATACTCCTAGTCGCTTCATATTACATAAACCCGGATAAGCTTCGGACTGATGGGTCTCCCAATGAACAAAACGTATGGAATCGATGTTGTTGATTCTTTTTCTGGTTGCTTATTTCTAAGAGAACTGTTCATTTCAGTGGGTGGCGAATCCTGTGAATGACATGTATGCTGATGCCGTTCTTGCTGTGATTTTACAAGTTGAGTCCAATCCTACAACTGCTCAAGGTAACTGTTATTGTGACGCGACAACTTTATCGCACACAAGTTTTTTTATGGGCTTCTCGCGACCTTTTCGGCAATACGGCAGCCATTTTGACTTCTATTGTTTCAAGTAGCTTTTACGGGATGCTTGGGGGGCAAATGCGTACAAATTTGCCCCCTGAGCATCCATAAGAGGTATTTGAGACAAGAAAATTCAAAATGGCCGCCGTATCGCTGAAAAGGCCCATTTCGAAGGACGTAATAGGCCACGTTCGATATGTCAGTATTCTAACATGGCTCCAAGGCTTTCAGGGCAAAATAGCAAATTTGTTAAGTTTCTTTTGTCTCTTTATTCTCAAAAGACGCTTAGATACAAAGAAAACACCACGAAAATTAATATAGAAGTTTGTCCTGAAAGCCTCGAAGCCATGTTAGGATATTGTTATATCGAACGTGGGCTTTTGTCGTTGAAGTTGACCCTCTCAATTGACTCATATTCTGGTTTCATATGCTATGGTGGCTCACTGTTAAAGCTAAGCGTATTTACACAATAAATTTGTATCCAACGTTATGTTATCTTGATTTGAAACCTAGTCCAAGGGGACAAGACAGTAATAGTGCAATTATAAAACTTTAATTCATTTTTATGTTGTAATACATTTATTTTGTGTTGCTTTGGCTTTGTGCAACTGAGTCGGTACCTTTATATCGTGACTTTTAGAACGTTTACTTTTAGTTCACAATCATTAATAACCCTCAGCTCGACGTCTGACTTTTCAGTGAAACTTTTTTTTCGCAGCTGCTCGTGCTAAGAAGCCAGATATAAGCCAGTTTCCAGAAAGGTAAGACTGTTTTCTTCTTATTGGTTTTTCTTCTCGAAGCTACATACCATTCAAGATGCTGGCGTCTTCCAGGACTGTAGATAACTAGCCTGTTCCGAGCTCCCTGTCAGAGGGGACAATCGCCGGTAAACGCTGGCGGGAGACGAGCGGGATCAGCGAGGAGCGGGATCAGCGCCGAGCGGGATCAGCGACGAGCGGGATCTGGGAGAGAAAGGAGAGGGCGGGAGAGCCTGTAAGCATTGTTTTAAAAACCTCATTCCGTCCACTTGAAAAAAGAAACCGTTTTTTGTGTCAAAGTTTCAAATGTCGAAATCTCAGTATGTTCGGTATCGCGTTTTAAATGCGGGAAATCTCTCAATAATTTAAGCAAATTTTGGCACCTCGAAATCACGCGTCCGTACCACGATCACCATGTAAAGCGTCACTTAGCTTCAGACAAACAGACAAGCTGTTGATATAATCTGTCGTAAGTAACCAATCAGAGGGTGTACCAGGAGCTGGTATACCGGAATGAGGTTTTTAAAACAATGCTTACAGGTTCCCTCTCCTTTTTCTCTACCAGACCCCGCTCAGCGTTGCTCGTCCGCTATTTCGGTCGTCCCCACTGAATGAGAGCCTGGAATAGGCTAGTAGATAACTGATTCATATACTGGTGTTCCCTCTGTACCCCCTTGACTGCTATATCGAGTCTCTCCACTCTGCGATGTAACTGGATACAGACGGATTGTTAGTACAACCTTATACATAGCCTCTTTCAGGCGCGCGAATGAACAAGGGAGAAGCGCAGTGCACTCTCTCTCTTTTATTTCGCTCCGCCGTTGTTTTTGCGCTGCGCCCCAGCAAACTCAACATCTGGAAGAGGATTCCTTATACAATGCAGAGGTGTTACCTGTCTTGGGCTAGTTTGTCCACAGACGTTCATTTTTTTTTTTTTTTTGCTTCGAGTTATTTTTCTTCTAGCTTGCGAGAACGGCTGCGAAGCGGGCGCCAAAAAAGTTGTCGATAGAGAGTCTATAGACAGACTTGTCTTGGACAAGCGTCTCATCCAGGTGGAATAATATCTATATCTTTTTAGACGTTGTAGTGTGTAGTATCGCTGTATATTTTTACGAGTTGTGCAGTATTTTGACGAGCCCGTGGGGCGAGTCAAAATACAAACAACGAGTAAAAATATACAGCGATACTACACACTACAACGTCTAAAAAGAGATTTATTATCCAACGATTTCTTTTCCAAAAATTCTGACTTGTCAAGGTTTTGAACTTCACACGGCCGTGAGGAATGAGACGAGTACAAATATCTGATATTTGTACTCGTTTCGCACGTTATTTGTACTCTAGGAAGAGAGTTGGATAATAATACTCCTCATCACTTCATTCTACGGAAATCGGAGCGAAGCGCTGCATGTATAGCAATTAACCTGTAAAAAAGGACTTTACTGTACCGCGATATTTAGTAATGGACCGATGTGTTTGAAGTAAGACCTAAAAAAGTTGATTGTTTTTACTTGGCGCAACAGGTTGATGAAGCTTTTGAGAGGCACGTATGGCAGCGATGCCGTGATAAGAACAACTAAAGGAGATCAGATATCAGTGAAATTAGACGGACAGACAGCTGTGGTCAACCTGGACACACTGGTAAGAGGATCATTATGCCTTGCTTCGGGGAGGGCCCTAGGCTTAGCTGTTCAAAGAAGGGATAACGCTTACCACTGGATAAGTCAGTATGCAGTGGATAGGTGCTCACGCTATCAAGTGGATTGTGATGATACATTCAGTGGATAGCGTCAGCTCTCCCTCCCGTCTTTGAACAAGTGTGGCAAGTCGTTAATTCTAAATATCAACAAACATATATTCAGTTTGCTTTATAGCTCAGTTGGTAAGCCGGTTCACCGGTATCGCAGTGTGGCGTGTTCGATCCCCATTCAAGCCTGGATTTTTTTAAACTTGATGAGAAAAGAAATTCATCGACCATTTTTCTTAGTATGCGCTTCAGTGTAAAAACTTAGCTTTGACCAAAAAACAAAATAGCCACCTTATTCAACTTCATATTTTTCGAAATCAACTGATGCGATTTTGTTCCACTTCTCGGGAAATGTGGTTCACTGTGTATAAAAATAACATGGGCTCCAAATGCGCTTCCTGTAAGCCTGGCGAACATATACTAGAGAGACTCGATTAGATTTGTTTCATGTTATTAGTCGCAAACTTCAGCCGAAGATTTCTCGAAATCGTTCTCATAGAATTTTTTTAAACTCCGGCACACTATCTAAACTACAAGTACAGCAGACAGTTTAGAAAGTTCAAGAAAATAGACCGTGAGTGAAAAAAGCATTGACGTCATTGTGTTGCTATGGTAACTCCGATCTCGATAAAATACACTGCACCCGACACTTTGGCCTATCCCTAGCAAGAGATTGGATATCAATCTCCTGTATTATGTTTTAGTGCGTTGTGATTTATATTTAAAGTTTGAAGGTGTCACTATTAAAAAATTCAATCGAGACACCTTAATTTTGACTTCCTTAGCGATGTTAAGGTGTTTTTAATTTGCTTATCTCTTCGCAGGAAGTGGATTGCGCGGATGAAAGTTTACAGAACCATGTTTCCTCTGCAGTTAAACGACTTCACAACACCATGGCACCATGTCATGTTTGAAACTTCTTTTGCGCCTTCCAAGATCTGACAGAGCTCTCCCATCCCAAGCGGCCGCGTTCGCTTGAGGACAAACTGTCGACATATCATAGGGCAGAAATAGACCTCTTCAAACTGCCAACCTTCTTTGTAAAATCGACGTTGCGGTCGACACCAACTTGAAGCTCAATAGTTTACTAGGACTTTTTTTATTTTCTATATTGATTTATATCAGTCCATTGCCCATGCTGTTCTCATGAATTTTCGATATATGATAACCACTGGAAGAGCTCAAGATTAAAACAAAAACACTTTGCCCTCTTTTCCGTATTGACGTTTGCTACTTTATTGAGCTAAAAGCCTGTTAGTATTTATTTTTGTTATGTATAGTGTAATCAAGAGTTGTAAGCCTGGCTAGTTGAACTGCATCTGGTGAGTTATAAGGATTTGTTCCCCTTAAACTGTTTCAGGTTAGCACCCTCAAAAATGCTCTCTCCCTCATTTTCTGATGACATTTTCTGATGACATTCCCGTGTACTTCGACAGCACTCCCAGAAAACTAATAATAAACTATCTTGTATCTGTTCAGTGTGGTTGAAACTTGTCTTTCCAAAATCAATAGTCCAAACCGCCGTCAATTCAACGTCTGTCTTTCGTGGACAAAATTGATAAATCCGCGAGTTACCAGAACCACTGTTCACGGGAATGCGAAGAATCCTTACACACAAACAGGAATGCAGCGAAGTCCTTCCATATCCTCGTGTCCACGTGACTCTGGTCACGTGCTAAAATCTAAAAAAAATTGAAACGCTCTATTTGTAGAGCATGGTTTAATTACTCATATACCATGATGGCTAAGCCGATGAAAACTCTTTAATTACATTTTACATTGATCCAGTTTTAATGATTAACAGATTATGAGCTCGAGATTTCTATCGCGTGATAGTTGACGAGGGCGCAGCCCGAGTGGACTATCACGCATAGAAATCGAGAGCGAATAATCTAATTGTTTTAGTATAAATCTACCAGTCGTTCAAAACTTTATCTAAATCCTCTTCACAGACGTTCGGCAGTCTGAATTAAGTTCGACACGACTACTTAGTGCGACAGGCCATGTTTCGCCACATGGCAGTAGCGCGACTTGGCTTGAAACGATGTGCTCTTGCCGTGCCGAACTGAATTCATAGCCCATTTAAAATGGTCTTCAGCAAAGCACACTTCTTTTAATCTTCGTCACGACTGATTTAACTTCGACGATTGAAAAACCACTGCCGTGCTTTTGTCATGCCACTGCCGAATCAAATTCATTTGATAATTTGGTTTTATCAACTGGATTGATAATGTGCATTGGCCACCGTAAAGAGATTCGGAAGCTTGCGTTTCGAGTGTTAGCCCTTCGTCGGAGCGAATCGTCGGATTCGCTCCGACGAAGGGCTAACGCTCGAAACCTCAGTTTCCGAATCTCTTTACGGTGATCAATTCACATTAGTATCACCCAACTAGTGGACTAATGCAAATCCTGCATTTTGATTGGCTACACTACTAGGGGACTATTAGCAATAGTCTTTCGAGAATGTGATTACGTAATTAGGGTGTGACGTTGTTAATATTTACTAAAAACTGACAGGAGACAAAGGAGAGTTGTTTTTGAAAAACGTGGCATCGAGAAAACGAGCGAGTAATGGAAAATTTACATGGACAGCGATTAGCGTTGAGTTTGATGTAAGCTTTTAATCAGAGCATTAAAGCAATTCACAACACAAGTGGCACCTCCGACGGGACGAGAAAGAAGTGAGAGTACTCGAACAAGAGCAAGAATCCGACCCGAGCAAATATGACGGAGAAGCAAATGTCAGAGTTGGACACCAAAGTTAAAATGCTTTACTTCAAGCTCAACCAAACCGACGAGATAGTGGAGAAACGAGATCGACAATCTTTAGAGCGCCACCAATCATCGATTACAAGTATTGTCAGTGCAGTGGATACGCTTAAGACCGCAGTAGAGGAAAAGGAGTTCACAAAGGGAGAGAGCGAGGACGCGATAAAAACATGGAGCGAAGAAATCGAAAACCACCTCGAGAAGGCCGACCAAGCAACGAATAGAATTCAATCCGCAATCCAAGCGATAGACCTGGAAGAGCAGGAGAAAAAAGTGTTGGAAAATCATAAACTGCAGATGGAGTTCGAGAGAGAGATTTTGGAGCAGAAAGCAGAGTTTGAGAAAAAACGTGAACAAACGACCGAACAATGCAAATCGTCTTCAGCTGCCAAGCTCCCCAAATTATCCATAACGAAGTTCAATGGAAGGATAGAAGAATGGCTCCCATTCTGGGGGAAATTTACCTCCGAAATAGATTCCACTGACCTGGCACCCCTCACTAAATCTGGATATCTAAAAGAGCTGTTGGAGAGGCACGTGAGCAAAGATATTGACGGGCTACCATTTACAGAGGAAGGATACAAAAACGCGAAGGCTATTCTCGAAGCGGAGTATGGACAACCGACAGAAATTGTAAATGCCTATATCAAGAACATAATGGAGCTGCCGATTATTACCGGAGCAAATCCAAGAAAGGTCAAAGAGTTTTATAAACAATTGCGCTTCAATGTACAAAGTTTAGACACGCTTGGACGTCTCGCAGATGTCAAGGGAAACGTAAGATGATATTTTGGACAAGCTTAAAGGAATCAAGGCCGATCTGGTGCGTGGAAATGAAGGCTGGAAGGACTGGGGTTTCAAAGATCTTTTGACAGAGCTGCAGAAGTGGACCCAAATCAATCCGGTAGAAGAGATTGCTGCAGAAAAGCCAGAGAAAGACCCAACAGGGAAAAGAAATCAACAATTTAAACCACCCCTGCATGCCTTCAATACACATCAATCAAAGCCGCGTTCCGGAAATCAGTGTGTCTACTGCGAGGATGACAAACACCGAGCAATTAATTGCACAAAAGTCACAAGTGTTCATGATAGACAGGAAATCCTATCCAAGAAAAAACTGTGCTTTAACTGCACGGGTGCAAGACATCGCGCTGATGAGTGTAAGAGCAAATTAAGGTGTCAGATCTGTGATCGCAAACATCACACGTCCATTTGTCACAAGCAAGAAAACAAAACCAATCCACTCCTTGTAGCCACAGGAAATCCAACCGGAAATGTGATATATCCAGTTGTTGTTGTTGAAGTGGAAGGAATTAAATGTCGCGCTTTGTTAGACACGGGCGCAGGGAGCTCGTACGCATCTGCCGCACTTTTGGACCGCATTTCAAGCATTCGGCACAAGAAAGAAGTCCGGAAGATAGAGATGTTGCTAGGAGCGTCAACAAGAGAAGTAGAGCTGGCTACTATCACCATTTCTGATGTAAACGGAAAATTCTCAATGCCTGTGGAAGTCACTAAAGTAGACAAAGGAGAACTGCTTTTCCTGGAAAACCCAAAGTATCAAGAATTGATCGCGGGAAATCCACACTTGTCGGGAGTTGTAATGAACGATGTGGACACAAAAAGTCACTTACCAGTGCACATAATACTGGGAGCCGGTGACTACGCTAAAGTGAAAACACAGAGTGCACCGAGGATCGGTGAGTCTGGGCTGCCTGTGGCTGAGTTGACAAAATTCGGCTGGATTATCATATCTCCAGGAAAAGAGCCTCTAAACTTGACAAACATACTGTTAACTCAAACATCTCATGTAGATTACGAGGAACTTTGTCGTCTTGATGTACTTGGGTTGTCCGACACACCCCCTAACGACCAGAGCAGCGTGTATGCCGAATTCAAAGAGCAACTTGTGCGACACGAGGAGGGCTGGTACGAGACGGGTTTGCCATGGCGAGGAAATCATCCTGTACTACCAAACAATAAGGACGGAAGTCTTCAACGACTTGCATGTCTTAACAGAAAGCTTGAGCGTCAAGAACTGACAAATCAATATGCAGAGATAATCGAAGATCAGAAGAAAGAAGGAATTATCGAGAGAGCAGACGAGTCATCTTTTAATTGCCGAGAATTCTACATACCACACAAACCTGTCGTGAGAGCCACAGCGGAATCAACAAAACTGCGAATTGTGTACGATGCTTTAGCAAGAGCCTTCAGCGGCGCTCCATCGCTAAACGACTGTTTGCATACTGGCCCGCCCCTACAGAACAAACTCTGGAGCGTGCTAGTAAGAGGGCGCTTTAACCCCGTGGCCATTACCGGTGATATTCAGAAAGCATTTCTGCAGGTGAGAGTAAAAGAGACTGACCGCGACGCAATGCGCTTTCACTGGCGTCGAGACGAACAATCACCATTGGAGACCCTGAGATTTACCAGAGCCCTATTTGGACTCGCGCCATCTCCCTTTCTGCTGGGGGGAGTGATCGAGATGCACCTTAACCACTGGGAGGAGAAAGAGCCGGAACTAGTAGCCAAGATTCGCAAGGAACTGTATGTTGACGACTTGATCTCGGGATCAACTACAGTGAGCAAGACTCGAGAACTGAAAGATAAGACCACAACAATCTTCCAAGACGCTTGTTTCAAACTTCATAAGTGGCACTCAAACGTCCCCGAGCTGGAATCAGTGCAGCCTCCTCAAGAAGAAGGAGAACCAACCTACGCAAAGCAGCAGTTAGGAGTCCCACAAGGAACATTTTCTAGTATGCTCGGGCTCCCGTGGAACAAAGAACAAGACTCGCTCAGCATCACAGTCCCACCCGAGAAAGCAACGCTGAGTAAGAGAGGTATCTTAGCTAAGCTAGCTAAGATATATGACCCCCTGGGACTTGTCTCGCCTGAGACACTTACCGGCAAACTCATCTACCGCGCAGTTTGTGATACCAAAGGAGCCTGGGAC
>OZ026602.1:24831342-24861342 GCA_964020085.1 Micromussa lordhowensis | reverse complement strand
CACTGCTGGCTGGACAGTTCGGTAGCCTTGTACTGGATTCGAGGGCAAGGAGAATACAAGCAGTTCGTGGCAAATCGCGTGCAAAAAATACACAGTCACAAAGAGGTGGCATGGCGCTATGTTCCCACAGCAGATAATCCCGCTGATCGTGCAAGTCGTGGAGGGCACGTACAGGAAGCTGATCTGTGGTGGCATGGACCAAGGTGGCTTGGGTCTCCAAAACTTTGGCCAGCGGATGTACTAAACGAGCCGTCAGAAGAAAGCCAAACCGAAGCCAAACTTGTACAGAAAGTGCTGAGGGTTGCAGTAAACGAGAAAAACGAGATTGAAGAAGTCCTACACAAGTTCCAATTACAGAAAGCTGTACGTATCTGTGCATGGATGCGGAGATTCGCACACAATTCACTCCGTAGCCGAGGAACACCACGCGCCCAGGGACTATTGACAACTGAAGAGACGAACAGCCAGCGGCTTTTCTGGGAGAAACAGGCGCAGAGGAGTTGTGACATTGAACGTGATCGCGTGGCGTTGAACCTACAGCCAAACCAGGACGGACTATTAGAATGCCGGGGCCGAATACAAGGAGAGTATCCAGTTTACATACCAGAAACCAGCATGCTTGGCCTCCGACTAGTCGAGGAAGCACACCAAGAAACACTGCATGGGGGAGTGGGGCTAACCATGGCCAAGGTGCGTACCCGTTACTGGATTCCAAAATTGAGACAGCTTGTGAAGAAAGTGCGCAAGACCTGTCATGGGTGTAAGAGATTTCAAGCATCGGCGTACGCAACTCCGCCGCCTGGAAACCTGCCGACTACTCGGACTCAAGGAACCAACCCGTATCAAGTGATTGAAGTGGACTACGCTGGTCCAATCCGATATCGAGTGTCTAAACAGCGAGAGGGAAAGGCCTATGTCCTGCTATATGCCTGCAGTCTTACGCGAGGAATTTATCTTGACCTCCTACCAAACTTGGAAACAGCAGAGTGCTTAAAGAGTATGAAGCAGTTTATCGCACGCCGAGGACGACCAGAACGAATCTATTCAGACAACGGCCGAACCTTTGTCGGTGCAGCAAATTGGATTAGAGCTGTCATGGCAGACGAACGACTACAGACATACCTCTCCATCAATCAGATCAAATGGCAATTCAATCTGAGCCGCGCGCCGTGGTGGGGAGGGCAGTTTGAGCGATTGATTGGTCTTGTCAAGGCAGCCCTAAACAAGACAATAGGGAATGACTTACTATGGTGGAAAGAGTTACAAGAAGTTCTATTGGATGTGGAGATCACGCTTAACAACCGGCCGTTAAGCTACGTAGAGGATGACGTGCAGATGCCCCTTCTGACACCAAGTGCTATGCTGTTCTTGAACAGCAATTTACTTTCAGAGTTGCAGCCGCACCACATCGAGACCGCTGACCTACGTAAGCGAGCAAAGCACTTGTTGAAGTGCAAGGAAGCAATATGGAGCCGGTGGACCAAAGAGTACCTGCGCAGTCTGCGCGAGAGACACCGTGCACAGCGCGGAGCTGGAGGAGACACGCCTGCTGTTGGTGACGTGGTCATCATCAGGACAGAGGACAAGAACAGAGGGAAGTGGCCGCTTGGAATCATCGAGAGTTTGATCGTGGGAAATGAAGGAGTCGTCAGAGGAGCGAAATTGCGTGTGGGAAAGTCCAACGTGGAACGTGCTATTCAACAACTTTATCCCCTGGAACTGTCGTGTGAAAGACGGATGCCGCCATCGCAGGCTGGGATGAATCCAGAGGCTGCTCCATTTCGCCCAAGACGGGATGCTGCTGTTGCAGCACGCCTACGTGTACAGGACATATCCCAAGAGGAAGTTTGAAATGGACAATCTTAATGAACAGTGCTATCGGCTTGCATTTAGCTAACGGACTGTTACTACAGACTTTCGTTTTGTTTACCTTAGAGAAATGATTTTTAATATGATCGATGAGTGTGATTATTCTATTCGAGGCAGATCGAGCTCGAGTGAAAAACATATATCTCCCCCAGAGATATATGGGGGGAGTGTGTCGAGAATGTGATTACGTAATTAGGGTGTGACGCTGTTAATATTTACTAAAAACTGACAGGAGACAAAGGAGAGTTGTTTTTGAAAAACGTGGCATCGAGAAAACGAGCGAGTAATGGAAAATTTACATGGACAGCGATTAGCGTTGAGTTTGATGTAAGCTTTTAATCAGAGCATTAAAGCAATTCACAACAAGTCATCGAGTACGAAATTCGCCAGGTTTTCTTTCGCTTTTTTCGCCAAATAAATATTTTTTCAACTTGCATTTACAAACTTTATTATTCCCTTTTCTGTCCGACTAGTTGGGCGATACTAAAACAATAAGACCCTTCGCCCTTTCGGGCCACGGGTCAATAGCCCATTCGGCTTCGCCTCATGGCCTATTGACCCGTAGCCCGAAAGGGCCCGAAAGGGCCCGAAAGGGCTACGGGTCTAATTGTTAATTATCAACCCAGTTGATAAAACCGAATTATTTTGTAATACTCCCACCGACGCAGCACCACAGTTTCTTTAGAAACTCGCCCTCCAAATTCGTTTGAGTTCGGCACGGCAGTAGCACCACGTTTGGACTAGGCCTTAGTCTAACAAAAAACACGTGTCTCCGAGGACCAAGTCTGTCAGCTCAGGCCGAAGTGACGCAACGTTCGAGGGCCAGGCGGCTTCGGGGACGACATGGTTAGATAAATAGACGTTCTGGCTAACTGAACGTCTGGAGCGAGATTATATAACGCCGTGTGAGGAATATGTTGCAAGAAAATTAGCGACACCATTTTTCTTGACGTCCTTTCCAGTACACCCATTGTAAGTCAACACTGAAAGGAGCAAAATTCCAGAAAAGAAATTTTTATTTCTTGGTTCCCGCATGAGATCAACGAACATGTTTCATTGTATTCTTTCATCTCTTTTCTCTTGCCATGCTTGCTGTAGGAGCGCAAAAATATCAACCTCCGCATAGCACACTGTCCTCTTAGTTACTCTGACGAAGGCCTATCACTCGAAACGTCAGCTTCACAAAGTCGCTAAGGCGGTTAATTTCCAAGTTGATAAATTTAACAAATTGACTTCAGTTTTCCATACGCCTGTCCTGTCTATATTGACAATGAACATCAGCCAATAGGTGCGCGAGAATTTCTGAAGTTTTTTTTAATATACTCAGGTGATAAATGCCTAACTTTACAGAATAAAACCTTAATAAGTTTCTGACTTTATACTTTTAGCAAGATGTGTAGTTAGAAAGGCACGCATTGCGGACCTGTCTTTTAGTTTTCGTAAAAAATCGGTTCGATTCGGAAAACTTCGGAAATGAGGCGAGGCTACAAAGGCTTACGACTTCTACACGAAAACAAAATATGTAGGAAGCTCAAGGAAATGTTTTTTTCTCGCAGTTATGTACGGTTGTTTATTTCGTCTCAGTAATATGTTTACAGAAATAGTTGGTCAACAACCGAAGAAAAGAAACTTTTTAATGATGAACGAAACTATACATGGTTTTAACTGTGCCGAGAAGATGGTGTGTCCTTGAATTTCGTTCGTTCGCTTGATAGAGGTTCTTGGGTATACAATGAATCGCCAACTGAGCTCCTCACAGCCGTCACAGAAACCGCCAAGAATGAACGCAAATCAGCCAGGAGGGCCGACAAATGCCGACTTGGCGAGTATATTTGAATGTCCTGTATGTTTTGATTATGTTCTTCCCCCAATTCTTCAATGCAGTAGTGGTCATTTGGTTTGCTCGAACTGTCGCCCGAAATTAACATGCTGCCCAACATGTCGTGGACCCTTGGGCAGTATCCGAAATCTGGCGATGGAAAAAGTAGCCAACACGGTGTCCTTTCCTTGTAAGTATGCTTCAGCCGGTTGCGAAGTGAACTTGCCACACACTGAAAAACCGGAACACGAAGAATCCTGCGAATTTCGACCGTATTCTTGTCCTTGCCCCGGGGCTTCTTGTAAGTGGCAAGGATCACTGGACTCGGTGATGCCTCACCTTATGCACGCGCATAAATCTATCACAACTCTACAAGGAGAAGACATCGTTTTTCTAGCGACTGATATAAACCTTCCCGGAGCTGTCGACTGGGTCATGATGCAATCTTGCTTTGGCCATCATTTCATGCTAGTGCTGGAAAAGCAAGAGAAAATCGAAGGACTCCAACAGTTTTATGCCATTGTTCAGTTAATTGGGACACGTAAACAAGCAGAAAATTTTGTATATCGACTTGAACTGAATGGAAACCGACGACGGCTGGCCTGGGAGGCTACTCCGAGAAGTATCCACGAGGGAATTGCTTCTGCTATCTTAAACAGTGACTGCCTTGTGTTCGATACTAATATCGCTCACTTGTTTGCTGATAATGGAAATCTAGGAATCAATGTTACCATCTCGATGGTCAGCTGAAAGTTTTTGGTACTGTCCTTTTCAGTCTGAACAGTGTAAATCAATTCTCCCTACCATTTTCTTTGCACTTCTTTTATTCGTACACTGGGTGAATTTTGTTTTCCATCTGCATTTGGACTTACACTCAAGAAAAAAAACTTGACTTGATGTCTTGTTGGATGCTTTCGGTACACCTGTAAGTAAGTACTTCATAATTATTTAGAAATAAATTATGCTAATTATTTCTAATATCTTCATATATCTCCATTAGTAGGGAACCATCATAGCTTTTTCAAATGCTTATGTACATGTACATGTATGGCAGAAAACATACTGTCCTGGCCATATTTTACTTCTTAAACTGGCTTAAGAGGAGAACTTTCCATGAAGTCCCCCAAATTGAATGAAACACATCAATTCCAATTTTACTTCTGTAACTGTAACTCCTCTGAAGGAGGAGTTACAGTTAGATTTGATACTCAGATGACCTGAGAGCTACTAATATGGATCCCTGCATTTATTATGCAGTCAGATATTTTGGAAAACACCGTATTGTAAACAAAATTTTAACCTTTGAAAGGCATGTTTTAAAAATGTTGTGTGATTGACTTCTCGTGTCATTGTTGATAAAAATCACAAATTTCTAAAGCGTTTCACAAAATCTTAACCTAGTGAAATAAGAACCATAACAATTGGCCTTAACCCTTTTCCCCCGGAGGTGAAGCTGTTTCCCCATATCATAAAATAAAGACTCTCTGCTTGTGTACGATACTGTATTTACAATATTAAGTACTGCTCCCAATTATAACGACTGCATATAGACTACATGTATGAGTAGTCCCTCTCTCGCTTAGTCTGTTTCACGTGACCCCAGTTTTTTTTCCCATGGCTTTCTCATCGCGCATGACAAACTAAAGAGAAAGGTGGGCCATGCCTTAGATTGGAGGGATCACAATCCTGTCTTCAATGAGCAGATATTCACAAGACAATTTTCATGACAACAATTCATACAAATCTATCAAATATTTGCAAAGTCATCACACTGTGTGCCATAGAATACACAATTTTAGTTTCAAAAGGAATGGTTGAGTAGAAGTGCTGATTTGTGTAGGTAATCTAACTTAAATAATCAGGCTTCATGTACCTTAACTTCAACACGATGCAACTTACTTACATTTGCTGAGTGTATTTATAACTTGAAATCAAGTTTTAACCACAATTTAGTCATATTATGGTTTATGAAAGAAAAAAGTAAAGTATTTTGGTGGTCGGTATTTCTCAATGTGAAGTAGTCCTTGTTTTCTTTTATTAATTTCCAATCCTGAAGCTGATTCATTCTGCTCCATGCTTAACCTTTAGTACAAACCATTTCCAATGACTGACTCTGGAAAGCTGGTACACTAACTTAGAACACCTGCCCTTTAACAGATGTCAGCAACTACTGGCATTGACATATTCATGACATAAACAAAATCAACAAATGGACTTCAAACAGACCAACTTAATTTGACTAACAATTGGCGGATTGAAACTTACCACAACCGACCAATGACTGCTGACAAACTTTACACAAGTCTTACAGCCAAAACCATCATTGCTAAACTGACTAATCACTTTCAACAGACCAGAGTTATAACATCATTAACTGACAAACACTATTTACTTGACTCTGAAGATGACTGCCACTCAGGTTGTTAAAACATCAGTCACCAACAACAGCAACAGTTCTTTTCAAACTACCCTCGCCCAGACGATCACTTTATAAACTATTGTTGTTTGTTTGTTGACTCGCCCTACAGGTTCATCAAAATAAGCCACAACTCATACAAATATGCAGCAATACTTAACAAATAAAGAAGCCTAAGCCTTGTATTACACTGTGATGAAACATGACGGGCATTCGAGAACTCAAGAGAAATGTAGAAAACAGGTGTATTCTCAAATGTCCAGAGTGTTTTATCACAGTGTAATACACGGATTAGGCTTCTTCATTGCTGTATGATGTACACAACTGTAGATTTTACGCACTCCAGGCAAAACAATAAAACACGCTTTTTCTCTGTTTTATACTCTGATAAAACATGGGTTTTTAACCAATCAGAGTGTGCGCAGGGTCCTATCTACATGTATGTTATAATACACACTAAAACATCTAATATGATATATATACCTTTATAAAATAACTCAGCTACTACACACACAGTCATTGGTCGATAGGTGTGTTCAGATGAAAGTGTGTAAACACGGTTTGACATTTTTTATTTGGATGTATTTTTGAGAACTATTTTATAAAAGCAATAGAGCATGTTTTCCATGTTTACATGGCTTCATCTAAACACTTGGGAAGCTGGGGGAATTCTCAAAAGTTACGCAAACCCGAGACATACTCAAGGGTTGTGTAACTGTCTCAAATTGACCCAACCCTCCCTGTGTTTAGATGAGGCTGTGTAAGGACGGAAAAAGTGCTCTATTGCTTATTGTAGTTATTCAACACTTACCAGTTATCCATATATTAGTTATACATCACTTTCTAGTGGTAAACTATGCAATATCCCATAAGACAATGTTCTAAAGGCTAAATGTGTATACCTAGAAAATACAAGTGGCAAGTGAGATATTCATAGTATAAAATGAGACACGGCAAGTAAAAGGACATGGCTTTTTTATTATTTTCTGGAAAGCAGCCCCTTCAACCTGAGAACCCTAAGTGATACCAAATTCTGTGATTCACATCCCTAAGCAGGAGAACATTCGTACAGGTCATGGAAAACGTGAAAAGTTCATGGAATTTATTATTTCAATTTCCAGGCCTGGAAAGTCATGGAATTTAAGTGAAGGGCATGCAAAGTCATGCTTCGGAAGATGAAAAGGCAAAAGGATAAAACAATTGAAAAAATAACAGACAACAGCCTTGAATTTCAGTACAAATAAGCACAAGCACGTATTGTATACATCATAATGCTGAAAAATACGTAAAATAAGTATTTGAATCTTGGTATACACATGATGAGCCTTTAGGATTGTGTGTATACCAAGAAAATACAAGTGACAAGTGGGATATTCCATGGTGTACCACAGGAGAGTATTGCATATTAACTATTTTATGCCATGCGGGATGCCATAGAAAATACAGTGGCCAACATTGGCTGTATTTCCTATGGTGTGGTATAAAGATAGTTATTCTTATCACCTGGGCATGATAACTGGTGATCTTGTAAATGCTAGATCCCCTTCAAAATTTCTGTTGACCTTCTTTAATGTGTGGGTATGAATATTTAAGAAACACTGACGAGAATGTATAATAATTATTATTATTATAGTGCTACTACTCAAACCAGGCAGCCAAGAAGAAAATTAACCAATCAAAACATAAACTGATAACAATAAACTGCTAGCTTTTTCATGACAGCAAGGTATAAGGGTTCTCTGCACTATATGACCTAAATACACTCTGAGAGATTGTCCTTGATAGCAAATTATCATAATTCTGAATTTCGCCAAAAAAGCTTTAACTTGAAAATTCATTTTGTAAGAATCATTGAAAAGCATGACACTGTAGGATTGGAACTAACTAATCAAGAAAATAGAAACACTAGGTTTTCTGAGACTCTATTTACTGCTCACTAGGAACATTATTTTAATACCTCTCTTCCCCTCCCCCCAACTGCTTTCACCCTTTTCCCAACCCAGCCCAGGCTCGACAAAGAATATATTAACAATAGCCTCCACTTGGCACGAAAGCATGCTCAGATTTCTGTCAGCGGACATTATCTGTTAAGAGAATAAAACTGCGAGCTTAGAGGAACAGAATGTCCAAATACAAACATCAGTGGAGGCTATTGTGTTTATTATCCTTCAACTATTTTTTGCAACACATGTATTTTTAAAAATTGGGGAATATCACTCTGATAATCCCCAGTTTTAGCTGGAGAATATTTAACAATTATTCCATGAGCGCGCGTTGGATATGAGATGATAGATAGCCAACGAGGCGCGTAGCGCCGAGTTGGCTATAATCATCTCATATCCAACAAGCGCGAGTGGAATAATTGTTTTATTAAAAACGCCCTAAAATATAGAAAACTAGACTACAATTAAAATATAAAGGCCCAAAAAATCATGCATACGCTCGCCATTTTTGTAGATCATGGTATAATGGCTCATATACCATGATGGCTAAGCCAATGAAAACTCTCGAATTGCATTATCCAATGATCCAGTTTTTAATAATCAGTTTTAGTATAATTACTCAGGTGATTATAGAAATTCTCGCGCTCTCATTGGCTGAGGTGATTATAGCGGGAGGACAAAAATAGCCACCTCGCGGTTTGTCGATGTGTCTGAAGAGGAAATTATTGAAAGAAAATGCCATTCTGAGGAGTACCAAACATGTCACAAAGTTCGGAATGACACTCTTCAAAGGTAAGATGTGAAAATTGTGCTAAAGATAACTAAGAAACCATTTAAATTTCCGTAAAAATTCTGCTTATGTCGACAAGCATGACTGGTGCGCGAAGTTGTTCACTGCTACAATGACAAATAAAATTTAACATTCCTTTGTTTAGGTATTTCCACAGGCGGCCCAGACGTGGAAATATGATTAATATGTGACATAATGCTATTGGCGATTACGTTACAATTTTGGCCGTTTATAAGACAATGTATGAGAATGCTGCGAAAATTGCTCTAAGTGCTACGAACACCGCCTGTGGTATTTCTATACTCCCCTGAGTAATTATACTAAAACAATAATCAGGAGCCTGAGGCGAGTAATTGTTAAATGTGATGCATTTAGATCAATCAGACACGAGCGGAAATATCTGGTGGATTAAGTGTCTTTATTATATCTGCTCTTAAACCATTTCACCATTTAACACTAATAGCTCATTGCTCGTTGTTAACTACTGTTAGATTCTATCACTTATTAGATTCTAGCGTTTGCCACATTGTGGAGGCTTATGGTGGTATAATTCTCCTGCTGTTAAAGCAAGTCTTCCGCAGGCGCGGATCCACACCGGTTTCCACCGTTTTACGGAAATCGGTCAGATATTTCAGAATTACTTAGACTCCAAAAAGCGGACTTAAGGAATAAAAAAATCCATAACATTCCATAAGGGAACACGGCCCTGGACCCCTCTAGAAGGCACTCGTTGTTTCGGAAATCAGTCACCATTTATCCTGGATCCGCGCCCGAAACACATTCAAAAGTGAAACATGGGTGTGGTCATCTTACAACAGACTGAATTAAGGCACTTGGTTTTCCTGTGACTTGGAGCAACCTGGTGACTAGATATGGTTTGGTGACCCTGTTTACTCACCACCTTGAAAAGCACACTCCTTTAAAGAGTTCCGAACTCGTGCTTCTATGAAGTGGTGGTGTGAATTTGTTTTGTGGTAATCTATGGGGCGCCGTACTGGACATTATTGCGAACTTTCCTTACACGTGCTAAACTCCTACTAAACGTGACATATTTTATATTTGTTATGGTCATTGTCATATGACCATGCCAAAATCCAAATAAACATGCTCAACTTGCTTATATCCTGTATGGTCATCGCCATATAACCATGCCAAATTCCAAATAAATATGCTCAACTTACTTTATATTCTCTCTGGTCATTGTCATATAAGCATGCCCAAATACACTCACGCTAAGCATTCCAAACTTTCATTCAGTATGGTATGATCAGGGGGGGCAGAAGACTCCTGAAAAATGCGTATATGAATCATCCAACAAAGAGTGACGTCACATCCGGTTTTAACTACACCGCGCAGCTCGTTTCACACAGCGAAAAAATGGCGTTTCGATAGGAGAAGATTTTCTTCTTTTTGCTAACCATCAGGTTCGTGTCCTTTCATACTGAGGATAGAAAGATGTTGCAGGCACATTTCTTCGACATTTTAAGTAAACCTTTGGGCAAAAGAGAAAAGTTTAGTATTGTTTTGAAAGAAAATAACGGAGAGCCTTCTGTCATCGAATGGCGGATTTTCGACAATTGCAAAACTGGTGTTGTTCCGACTTCTGGCTGTTGGTGTTCGTGATTCAGTGATAACACTAAGTACGATAGCCTATAATGTTAACAGCAACCTGGACGAAGTAATGCTGGCCATAGTTTGCACTGGGTACCACGGGAACATAATTAACAGAAGTCGTTTTTTTCCGAAAGTCGCTGTCAGCGAACACTGTTGAAGCTCTGTATCCACGTGCGTGTGGTGGAAAAGACAAGCTGAATCGTATACTCAAGGTTAGTATCCTATTTCCGTATCTCTTGTTGAGTACTTTTTTCTCTGTAAGAAATAATATGTGTTGAGAGTTAAAACAATGGAAATGCTGGCATTGGGGATATCAGATTTCCCCGAAAAGATCAACAAAGGGGTGAAGCAGTACAGGAGGAGATCTATGGGCGACGACCAATTCTTCGAGCAGTCGCGTCTTATAACTCAGTCATCCAGTGGTTTATTGTACATCCCTGTATTGTCTTAACTGCAATATAATGCTGGCCTGGGGATCAAAATCTTTGGGTACATGTAGTCCCAAAAGAGGGGGGTTGGCCTGTTTAGTGTTAGCTCTTGATGGTATGGTAACACCCTTACCCCTTAACTTAACCCCCCTTTTGACATACCCACTTCTGATCTGCTGTGGAGTGGTTCATAAATAAATGCTGGACAGAATTCAAATGTTATCCTGTACTTAGCTTTTTCTGTTATTCAGCGGTAATATTGGACTATGAGGTCAAGACTTCCTGGATCATGTGTTGGAAAGGCATCTGAGGTCGAGTGTCAGTCGATACCCTTGATCAATACCCTTGAACAATCCTTGATTGACACTCTATCTACACTTCAGTTGCCACTCGACTGACACTTCGGTTGACATTAGATCAACACTCCATCAAAATCTTGGTCGACAGTCAGTCGGCCGCTGAGTAATTTTCAATCAATGCGTGAGTTGGTCAACACTTGGCCGACTATCAACATTTATTGATCAAGTGTCAATCGAGTGTCAACTAAGTATCCAATTTGGGATGTGGATTGAGTACCGATCAAGATTTCAATCGAAGGTATCGATCGAGGGTGTTGATCAACAGTTGTTTGTGGATGCCGTTAGTACACATGATCCAACTTCTTTGAGGTGATAGTTTGGGGCTGTATCAGCAAAATTATCACCTGATGGGAATCCAATGTTGTTAAGTAGAATTTGAATTAAATTTTATTCAAACAATGTTTTACCATTGTTTCTCTGCATATACGTGTACATGTAATAATCAAGCTTCATACTTCATACAAGAGATGCTGACAGTGGAAACACAGGCTGCTGGTGATTGTTTTCACAGCTGTTTTCAGTTCTTCCAAAGATCTGTTTTCAACACCTCATCTTCTGTTAATCTGGTGGGGATACAATGTAGCCCTGTAGCAACAGGACCTTTGTTCATTATTTGATCAATGTTTGGGCATCTACCTTGTATCTCATCAAGAAATAATGAAAAATGGCTGTCTCATAAGCATGCATCAAATAATTAACAAAGGTCAGTTGTGTTCGCTCCATTGTGGGTGCCGGTGGGCTGAAAATTCTAGCTCGGTCTGATTTTTTAGTGATTGTTTTCCTGCTTAATTACTCCTCTTGGATCTGAAATGCTGCCACAAATTCATGACCCTTTCAACCCGAATAGTGTGTATAATATTATTATTACTAATGGTTTACAAGGAGACAAAAAGTAGCCACCACTCAATGTTTGAAGTTGTATGATGGAAATTTAATATAACATGCTTGCAGTAACCTTGATCGAAAAAAAAAAACATTTTAATACTATCAGCAAGCACTGGTTTTAATTATTAGTAAGTACAATATATGTAGAATAATAATTATGGTAAGTTTAAATTCATTTCAGAGAAAAATTAATTGTGAAAGGCTTTAATATGTTGACAACTACCAACCCTTCACAAACAATGTTCAACTATAATTTCACTCAAAGAATAATTTTTTTTATATAAATAAGTAATTTAGACTTGTGTATACATGCAAGGAAACTCTTGTGTATACATGCAAGGAAACTTGACATGTAACTTCTCTGTGATTTCCAATCCATATGTAGGGACCAAATTTTGATGTCCTCTGTGACATTTCCCATGGTTATTGTAAACCATTTTGAATGAAAAGACAAATTCCAAAAATGTCTTCCTTAATATAGATAAATAGCCCTCTTTGGCTTTGCTTGTTTGTTTGTGTTTTTGTTCTTTCATTTCAGGCCACATAATGTTACCCTTGAGAATTATTCCCCTCAAATTCAAACATACATGTCATGTATTCATACGTGGAAATGAACGTATTGAATCATTTTCACACAGATAAAGGAACACTTCCCGAGAGAACATTACATCTTCTGAAATGGGCAAATTTTGTAATAATGTAAATGCTAAAGAGCTCTTTCATTTTGTTATTGTTTTTTTTTTGAATGCAAAGGAATTCCCAAGCACCATTATTCCTGGCAACCTTTATAATGTCAACTAATATGCAGCATCTCTTTAAAATGTAAATGTATCAATTAAAATTATTTTTTGTCAGGTACTGTGGCGTGGTATCCATGAGCAGATCTTGTACAAATTAGAAATTACTGTTTCCATGCTACAAAATTGTAACTGAGTTTGATCAAGTGCTACTGTTTTTGTTGGAGACAGCTGATAAAACAACTGGATTGAAATCAAAATATTGTTGACTTCAGTATCCTGTTTCCAAAGATTGTTATGATGTTTCAGTGTTTTCTGTTGATAATGTTGTTGGCCATTAAAGTCAAGAACATGCAGGTCAGGAAGAGATATCACCTTTTTCATTTTTCACTGGTTAGACAGTTGATGCTTGTAGTTAGAGTTAAGTTATAGTCGAGAGTCAGCCATCAACAACGTTACATGTATGAAGATATGCAGGGTAGGAAGTTAAGAGATGGTCATTATCAATATTTCCACTGTTCAACTGCTGTACACAATAACTGTTGTTAATCTTGTCATTATGAATTATGTGGCAACTTAATGTACCTGTTGTTGGCTGTTAGTAACATTTGCCATTGTTGTGACACTCGCGAGTGTTTTGTTAGCCATACACTTTAACTTTAGGCTAGGGCAGCTGAATTGTGGTTATGGACCTTATTTTCCACTGTTCACTTACATGTTATTGTAGTTCATGACATTTCTTTATCCATGAACAATGTTCTGTGTTAATATGCAACATCATGAAGATTAGAAAGACATGTTGGCTGTCACAGATATTAGTAACTCACTGATGGCTGCCAGTGAACATTTAGTGGACATCAGTCATGTTATGTATAACGTGAAAAGATGTTGTTTGTGAACGACATTTTCCACTGTAGTGCTGATGAACGTTTTGTTAGCCAATAGGTTATGGTTATTTGAGAGATGTTAATAAAAGGTTTTCAATATTTCCACTCAGTACACTGTACAGTTAGCCATGAGCACCGATACATGTAATGTAACACAGTTAATTAACTTGTGAAGAGATGATGGTTGATATTAGTATTGTCAACTGCATGGTAGTTTTGGGTTGTTCGGCATGTTAGCAAAGATGTTGAACTTCTGCTCTTGTCTTGATGAGGAGCCTTAGCAACATACCTGTAGCCAATTACCCACCAAGATGGAACTCGTAGAACGGCAATGTTAATATTGACCAACATTAGCTGAAGTATGTGTTAAACATTTGCTGCACACATCCTTGCAGAACTGTCATCATTTGGTAACAGTAAAACTTAATAAGTAATCAATCAAATTAAGAGTTGTCCTGCTGGTGTCAGTAGCTGTCAAACATGTTAGTTCTTGATCATGTAACTCACATAACTGTACTTCATAGTTAATACTGCACATGTGTTACCGCATATCTCTGTCTTCGCTATATCGATTCACGCTGTCTTTAGTCCTGCTGAATCATTTGGTGATGTAATTCTCCCATCAGATTTTTGTCTACTGCCCCAGCATACAGCCAAGAATACAGACAGTTACTTGTGCCTCATGTTTGTAAAGGTATACTCATAACAATTTGCTCTAATTTATTACTGTAAAGTGTTGAAAAAAATGTTATCTCTCGAAATCTTGTCATTGATAAAAGCATTATTGAATTGCAATTTTTTTGACCACAAAATATCTCCGGTTGCTGTACTTATTGCTATACAATTTGTTGATTTATACTAGGTAATTATGAAACAAATAGGATTCTTTCAGCTACTCGACATGGGCTATTAACCAAGCTTGGTCAAGGTGGCTGGATAAATTCTTTAGTTGCATGTTTATGGACTGAGGAAAAGCCATAGTCCATGAGGTCAATATCCAGCCACCTTGACTTAACAAGCTTGGTAAAGAAAGGATTTATTACATGTGAAAAGTACACTATTTTCTTGTAAGACACACTGGATTATTCTGAGAGGGCAATACAGCCCTTTATCATTCGGCTAGTTCAGCGAGCGGGCAAGATGAACCAAATCGCGTGCTGTGATTGGCTACCCGAGCGGACAAGATGGAGCTATCTTGCCCACTCGGGACTACCCGCTGTGTCCCGCGAAGAAAATTTCTCCAAAAGCGTCCCCAAAAGCCAAATAATAAATCCTTTATTGACCAAGCTTTTTCGTTCAAGATTGCTGGATATTGGCCTTGTTCATTTTTTGGGTGTTAATTTATTTTTTTATTTTTTTTATTTAATTTTTTTTATATTGAACTTCAAACACATACACAAAGTAGAAAAAAAGTGCTTACAAACAAGGGGAAAAAAGATTAAAAATAGACATAACTCTAACACATTCGATAAAGGGCTACTACTCAAAAGCCTAACAGAAAAACTCAAAATAATAGTACATGTATTTACTAATGCCTATACTTCAATTAGCTACAATTTTGATCAAACTTCTTCCATTTCTTCGGTCCATAAAGACGCAAAAAAAGAACTTGGCTAATACCCAGCCATCTTGACCTCACGCTTGGTCAATAACCCATATATCTTGGCTGCTTGGGTAGCCAATCACAACACAGATTTCCATTCCTCATGCCTTTTCACAGAGCAAGCCATATAATAGATATGATTATGTTACTTGCCAGCCGGGAGGTCGGTATTTGAGAAAACTGCGCCCAAAGTCCAGACCAAGGGCACAGTTTTTCCCAATACAGACCGACCAGATGTTTATTTTTTTTCTCTACAGTATTGCTCTGAAAGCAATTTTTGTGTTGAATTTTAATTCAAGGTTTTCAGTTCAAGTCTGGCACACGTGTGTTTGACATTTCGGGCACAAAAGTGATACTATTTGCAGTATTTTGGGAGCTGATTTTACATGTGACACTGAGTTGGGAAATACCACATTTAGCAAGGTTGGTTTTTGCCCTAAAATGTCTGTTATGTGGCAAAAAATAATATCAATGAAAAAGAAGGGCACAGCATGAAATAATGTAATGAGCTTCAAATGTAAGCGACACCCATTCACAAAAAAATAGAAAATGGTTTCATTTGCTGTTTTGTTTGACTGTGTTGATTGTTTGCATTTTACATTGTTTTTTGGCATATAAAAAGCTTGAGAAGCTGCTAAAGTTGGAAAATATCAGAGCAGTCTGTAACCAAGGTTGGGATGGGAAAGTCCGAACTACTGGAGCACCCGCAATTAGCCAGTCAACGTCAAGGATTTAAGATTCTGGACTGCTAAGAAGCTGGAACAAAAATAATATTCTTATGCTTAGCTCTTATTAACCGAGCAGGAGGTCTGTATGGAAGAATCTTGACCAAGGTTGAGTACAGACTGAATGCAGTGATGTTTGTACACATGACCAAGGTCAGAATTCTCCCATACAGACCGACTAAGCTCTGTTAAGATGTTTGTTATGTGGCAAACAAGACAAAACTAATTTATTTAATGTAACTGGTTTGTACTAGCTGACATTTTGCTTGTGAATGGCAGTGAACTGAACTAAAATCTGCCAAATGTTGTTTTTCTCATCAGACTTTTTGACACTAGAAAAACTTGTCAATATTTTTATATTTCATTTTGAAAGTTCACTGCAAAATTTAACCGGTCTAGATGGGGAAATCTAGACCACAGTCAATAACGATTTTGTGAATTAGGTAGTTCTCAGTGCTTGTGAGACACAGCCATATGCATGTAATAATACTGCTTATTAAACTTTCATCTTTCCTGCACACAGAGCTAGCCATATAATAATATGGCTTATGCAACTGCTTATTAAGGTTTCAAATTTTTCTTTCATCTTAGGTAGAAATAATGTCAACACAGAAGAAACATTCAAGCAGTGCCTACATTGTTCTCACTTCTCTTCTTTCCTGTGTGAAATTTTGGGAGAGCAGAAACTGATGGAAGTGGCACTCGTTGATTTGGTGAAAAGGAGGAAAATATTCTCACTTATTTTTTTCAGAACCCGGCCTGCATCAAGCTAACCACATTATTCCTGCCCAGTGATAGCAGTTTCACACTCTCTGTAGATTTCATCATGTCTTGTAATAATGTGTAATCATACCTTTTTTGGTATGCTTAGGCATTTATTGCAGAATGCAAACTGGACTGGAAATATGGCAATTTCAAGTCACTCTGCAAATGAAGACAGTGAATAAGGCTTCTGATTGGTTCATTGTTCACTGGCTATGGTTAAATTTAATGGTAACTGAAAATTGATTTTGATGACTACCCTATTAGTTTTCAGTTTCCAGAACAGGTTCCCTGTTTTGTAAAGCAATGCTTTCCAATGGGCAATTCCCCCTATGAGACTTGCCCACAGGGAATCATAATTGTTGTATTATCATATGCACATCTTTTGAGACATCGCATATCATGATTCCCCTGCACATGTGTCTCATAGAGGAAATGGGGTATTGCAGTATTAAATTCACTCACATAAAGTTGATTTTACTTTAAGTCCAAAATGCTGGGGAAGTAATTCCTCACTTATGTTTGATATCTCTAAGTGATTTGCCATGATTTTATAGTTTCCTGATTCATTGGGTTCAAGCCAGTGTTTGGCATGGGTGAAGTATTTTGTGCCCTACCATCTGGGATATTTAAAACTAGTGTTTTCAACTCATCTAGTCTTGCATTGTTTTCAAATGAAATAGCCTCGTGTCTAAGAATTTCTTTCAAATTCTTGATCTTAACCTTATTGTCTGATAGATTTAGCATGTGCTTGTAGAATGAAATTATGGAATTCAGTTTGTCTTTTTCATATGAAAGTGTCTTGCCATATTCATTTGCATGGGTGGTGCACTGTTCATAAAGAAGAATGTGAATGTATTGTTTTTGTATAGACTGAACAGTGTCACCAACATAAGTAGCTCTACCTCCATTCATCATGCCATCATAAAAGTACCAGCCATTTTTGTAGCCTATTTGTGTAGAGATAACTTCACACCAGTAGTGAATTCCATTAAAATACACAATTCCAGTCAGTTTGTATTTAGTATTTGCAATGTGGATATTTTCATCAACATTTGGAATGTATGTACTGGAAGTATTTCGTGTGACAAAAAAAAATTTGGGATTACTTGTTGCCTCTGATGTTATTTTTTTCGTCCCATCACAAAACTTAGCTGTTTTGGCTGTAATCTCAGATATGCATGAACATGAATCTGGGGCATTAGTGTCAGAAATAACATTGCCACACCTACCTGATGGTAGCAACTGATTTTTTCTTGTTAGCAAATGCTCAACAACCAAGTTAATTTTGTATGTGTGGTCAGGTGATGCATGTTCTTGCAATATATCATCATCAGTCAGTGGGAAAATAACATGGTGCTTAATTCGCTGGCTTGAGTGTTTCTGGGGTTGTAAAGAACAGAGTGTAGATGTTTTCTCTGTAATTCTAAAGTTTAAGGTAAAAGACTCATCACTATTTTCCATCAGTCGAAAAAAAATTCCAATTATTGAAGCAGATCTTCCAAATGAATAATACATCTGTCCATTGTCAGTTTCATCCCGGAGCCACTTCCATAATTTTAATTTGCTTTCTAGTAAATCTCCATTTTCCCTTAATTTGAAGCACTCTTCCAAAACACGCATTCCTTTACCAGAATTGCTTGGTATCTGAATTTGGCGCCTGAAAGGATGATAAAGAAATTCAAGAACAGTATCCTGATGGCAGCTATTTCCAAGTCCCCCAGAACCCCAAGTATATGATTGATAAAAACTTTGAGGTTTTGCAACCAAAATGTTTTTGTTCTTTCGCTTTTCTAGTCTCATTTCACAGGGATTTAATTTGCATTTCCACTCTTCAACTTTACAACCTCCACATTTTCTTGGTGTGATTAGTTTTTTGTCATTTTTCTTTTCTGTTTGACTGTTCCAAAACAAATTGATAAAATCATGTTCAAGAATACCATTATCTCTCAATGAATTGCCAGATGACAGCTTTCTACACTTTTTTGAAATGCATTCAGCCCTCTTTTTCAAGTTAAGTGCATCAGCCTGCCAGTTGGGCATAATCCCTTCTCTTTCATTTGCAGAATTCCAGAATGTTTTCAAATAACTTAGCAAGTCGGCTATGTATTCATCGTCCCTTTCAACAAGGTATATGCTGTAACCGACTGGAGTCCATACAACATAATGACACCAATTAGTGTTGGTACAGTACATTTCAAGCATTACTTGTGGGATGTGGTTGACACAAACACTTTTATATGGTACTGGTTTGCCTCCCATAAATGGACATTTAATTTCTACAACTCCTAAACAATCTGTAAGTGTTTCAATTTGAACTAACCCATCAGGGGAAGATGCTAACCATGGAATTCCATTTTCGTCATTTATTATATGTACTCCAGTCTCGCTAACCTTGCTCTTGGGATAAGTCCTGGAAAGGAACTTGGAAATATATGTTGCCATGGCACTTTTTTCACACATAGTTCCCCATTTCATTGCCAAGTTATTCTGGAAACTAGTTTCTGAATTTACAGCCTTTTCTCCCTGTCGTAATTGGTTCCAATAGTTTTCCATAGCAGGCTTACCATACCATCCTAAAGAAACTGCAGCCTTACTTCCATTAATTTTACCTTTTCGATAATTGAACCACTGATCTGACCCCTGTTTTGTTGTTTTGGAATGTGAATTGTCAACTGAAAGTGGCACATATGTGTTATTTGTGTCAAGATCACAGCTGTTTAACATTCCAATCATTTTAGGTAATGCACTAGATGGGTGGTACCAAATCATTTTTTCAGGTGCACCAGTCTGCTTTTTACTGCCAAAAGAAATAGCTTTTGATTTTTGTGTTGTCACTTTGAAAGGGCAATCTCTTCTAAAGTGTCCAAGTTGGTTGCATTTGAAACATGTTTGTGTGGTGAGCCAATTTTTGTTGTAACCTTTAGGGCATTCTCTAACCCAGTGTCTCAGCTCTCCACAACCATGGCATTTACTTTTTGATTTGGCAGTTGAATCTATTATGGTCTCCATTTTTTTATCTACAATCAAGTCATATTTCTTTAGCAATTGTCGTATAGCAGAATTGTCTTGGTGAGGACTTGGACCAAATCCATCAACTGCCAAATATGTTACGCATCTCCTTTTGGTAAATTTTGTAACAAACAAACACAGCAAATTGCTTCCTAATTCATTGTCCACGTTGATAAGGTGCATTTCACTTAACATGTTACTCCAAAGTACTCTTAAATTGTTGTCATTTTTTAGAGCCACCAGTGCTTTTGCTAATGAATATTCAGTCCAGCTTTCTTTTTTGAAATAGAGCATTCTAAGCCCATGGTCTAAACAAGAAACAAATTCTAACAACTGTTGAGAGTTCACTTCATTTTTCATAGCATGTACAATAATTTGGTTGGCCTGAATTATTGTAGATGAAGTTGATAGATCAATGTAGTGTAAAGTTTGCTTTGCATGCTGTAGGAGTTGCAGTTTCTGTGCTTTATCATAAGTACCTTGTGGAACTGTGACTGGAAGAAATGAATAATTATTTAAATCACTGAGGTCAAAAGAATATTGAGAATCATGCTCTGATGAATGTTTATATTTGTTTCTTCTAAGCAAAGGTATTTTTATTGCATTTGGTGTTGACACTGGATCATATGAGCCAATGCTTCCGTGAAGATCCCCAAATTCTGATGTCAGCAACAGGTCTGTGTTTAATGTTGCAGCAGATTCAAAAAACTGGAGAACAGTTGGTTGACCTGATGATATGCGTGCCCGCTGTAGGGAAAAATAATTTTCTACATCATCTTGACACATTGTTTTTGGAATTATGATAGTATCAGGATGGTTCATTTGAATGTACTGCACCAACCCTAAAAAAGCTCTAATAGATCTTACCAAGTCTTTATATGTCCTTTCAGTAATAAATTTTTTCCAATGAGCTTTTCGTTGGCCCCTCTCAGGCGTCGTCATTTTGATCTCATTGTGCCACTTAGTGAACCAATTTATAATCTTCACAAGCTCTCTGTAACTTGAAGGATCTATCCCTGTACTATTATTCATTATTCTAAACAATTTTGCACACATACTCAAGTACATTCGAGTTCCAATTGTCTCTTCAAGAGGAAAACTGCCCTCACATATGTCAGTCACAACTTCTTCACAACACACTTCCACTGCTCGTTTTACAGACATTTTTGTTCGTGCACTCAATTTAACATGTTTCCAGCGCAGTTTTGTTTGTTTTCGCTCAACAACATCAATGAGGTGTTGATAAGTTACCTTCTGCTTTGACCATTCCATTTTTCTGTCTGGATTAACAATAAAATTTCTAAGCTTTTTTATTAGATGGGGGTAGTCTGAAAGCCACCAAATTGGTGCATTATTGTTATAAGGATTATAACATACCCAGTTTTGTACATTTGATTTGCGAAAAAAAGCATGAGAATAAGAAGAGCCATCACAAACTCCATAAAGAACCTGAATATGACTGTCTTTTATAGATGTCTTCGAAAGTACCTCAATCACTTTCCAAACTAACACTTTCAGTTTTGCACTGTTCATTTGTTGCACTGGGAAACTGGCAACAGGCCAAGAGAAGTCACCTTCAATAGAAGAAAAGAAGAATTGACATATCATTTTTGCTTTTAAATGAGTTTTAATTGCTGGATATTCACCAGAATCACTTTCATTTGATGATGAACTGGATGAATTTTGATCAGACTCAGAATCTGAGGACTCCTTATCATCAATACAAATTTCATTGCTTTCTTTTTGCATGGCATCAAAATCTTTACTTAATTCCCTTGGAATGTCAAGATTCTCAAAACCAACTAGTTCTCCTGTTCTTTTACAAACTACAATGCCTTCTTGAATAATCATTTCATCCCAGTGGATGCCACCAATTCCTTTACAATTTTGCCTTTCCATTTCTTGTACCATTTGTCGCAAGTTTTCTTGGTTTATTGGTTCTGATGAAGAACTGGTCTGTCTGTATTGCTTAATAGTTTGCCAATGAGGCAGTGGAAGTATGTTCCGAATGCTTTCATAACCTTTTTCCTTACATTTGCTAGCTAAAGAGCAACACCACTTAATCACCAAAGGATGATATCTCATTCCTTTTGCTCTTGGCTTTTTTTTGTTTGTGGTCATTTTGCTACTTTTCATAAACTCTTTTTCCTGCTTTTGCAATCCAATCACAGTATCCAACAATAACAAATATAAGACAGAATTTTCTGTTAACATATTGTCCTTAACAGCTGTATCTATAAGTCCACCTAGCTCTGTTGAACACATGTTAAAATTAACTGGGGGCTTAATTTTTTTTTTGTTCATGTACATGTAGTATCTAGTTCTTGATTTCCAGTAGTCACATGACTTTTTCAAATTTTTGTATCTTGCAAGCAGCTCGGCAAAGCTAAGTTTAGATAGTGCAGTATGTGACTCAGAACTGCATTTAGCAGAAGACATGTGATGTTCATGAAATATGTTTGTATTTTGTAACAAAACTGTGCAGTTCAAACACCTTTCTGCATAACATGGAAATTCTAGAAACCTCTTGCATGGTCTTTGTGGGTTGATACTTCTTACAGTTTCACTTATCTGCTTCCCATAGCGATTAGAAAGCACAAATTTTGAGTCTATTTCATAAGCTTTGTTGCAGTCATTTCCAGAATCATTATTTTCCTGTCTCACTTTGATAGATTTGAGCAACTTTTCATCATAAATACCAAGACAAAGCTGCAATGAGAAAAGGGTATCAAGAAGATAACTTATTTTGTTTAAATAGTCATCAGGGAGAATACCTTTGTCAACTTGTTTTCCTAGTACATATACTGAAAATGAAACTTGGTGAGGTTCACCAAACAGAAATGGGCAGAATAGTGTTAACTTCTTTGTTGGTAAAGACTCCGAACCCAATTCAAGGTAAAAATGTAGCATGGCACCAGTTTTTCCATGCTGTAGATAGACTTGCCAAGGAGAAAACTGTGTTTTAGACAGTAACAAGAACATATTAGAAATATATTTGCTGCGGAGCGAGCGTAGCGAGCGTAGCAGCAGTTCATAATCTAAATATAAAAGAAAGGTACAAAAATTTGAGATTTTGCTGTGGTTTTTTAGCCTCGCTTTCAACGGACCACAATGCTTTGCGCTGTGGTAAAGCCTCGTTTTCAGCGGACCACAATGCTCTGCGCTGTGAAGAGCCTCGCTTTCAGCAGACCAGAATGCACTGCGCATTGCAAGACAACAAGCAACTGAGAAGTTCTAACATAACATAACATAAGATCTTTTACACTGTCATCTTGCTTTTTCGAGTTTCGACGCCAGTTCAGGTGAGTGCCGGTGCATGATGATGATTTCATTGCAATGTTAAGGTATCAGCCAGGGTTCAGAATGCGAATTTTCGAAATCTTTGATTTCGAGACGTTCAGATAAAGCTTTTCAAGAGCTTTCTTTCTTTCGTTGGACTTTGAAGTTTACTGCACGTTAATTGTTTTAAATACGCATTGACAAGTCCTTTCATTCTGGATTAACTTGTAGGTCAACGTGTCACGACATAATTCACAAGGTATAGTGGTGTCATTTTATCACGCATTACATGCCGCAAGATTGATTCAAATGCCTGCGGAAAAAAAAGAAGAGGTCGTGTTTGTTTGCATCTGCAACGGCAAGGCGGAAGAAGCCGAAAGACTCGTTTAGCTCTGATTGGGCTGAAAAATTAGCGGAGATACTTCGACCAGGAGCAATGGCTAAAGGAGTTGAACGAGCAGCCAAGCGCCGAATGCGATTCGTCGGTTTCCTCGTCAACATGTAGTGCAGGCCGGTCAAAAATTACGGTTGAAGAACGTCTTGCAGATCTGGAAAGCACTGAAACATGGCAAAAGTTCTATGGCCACGCTATGGTAGGCGGTCAAAGATAGCAGGAGAAGATCAACGCGAGCACGGCGCTCGCGATAAATTGTGCATCGGTTCTTGGCTTTCGAGCTTTCGATGGCGGTCACGCGACAGTCTCAAAGGTTTTAAGTTTTCTTGGTCTATCGCCGGTAAACAGAAAATGCAGTGTATTTCCGCCACGTCCCGCGTAAAGATTTGGCCTGCTGCATATCACCTGTCAAATGCCTATTGTTGTTGCAAGATGATGCCTCGCTGGTAAACATCAAAATGGATGATTAGGTGTTATAATCCTATTGCGGTTAAGATGCCGCAAAAAATATTTTTTTCTTCTTTTCTCGGAACGAAAATTTTGGAAAGTTAAGCGTGCGTTTTTAACTCCAAGTTGGCAGCCCCTGAAACGATTTAGCTGAAATTTGGCCAGCTTATTGTCAGATTGTTTTCTTGAAAAGCGTATCGGCGATTTTTACTTTCTTCTTCCGTTTTCGAATAATCGTCATTTTTTCGAAGGAAGTGCTAATGATTTGTCCCCTCTGACTTTTTCCTATTGTCACAAAAGAAACAAATAAAAACTGAGCGGAGACACGGTTTTTTAGTAGAACGTGTCAAGAAGCAAACGCGATTATTATCGTTCTCTTCCGACCATTCTTTAATAGCGGGACTGGAGCTGACTTTACACAGACATATGCTTTCGCAAACAAAAAACGTCTCAATTACGCTATCTCTTACGATTTTGAGATTTTTAAAGGAATGAGCCATAATCTGGAAATATTAAGCTTTCAGAAAATGTATGGTTTGTTGGGTTTATAAGAGCAATGAAAGCGCTACAGAGATCCGCGTGCGGACGGTTCTGACGGGTGTGGCTGATACCTTAAGTAGATATGTCGTCAATAGATTGATATCAAGTTCGCCTTGAATAAGTTACACTGTTAGGTGGATACATGTCGATGAATACATTGATCAGGTCGAGTTTGCCGCAAACAAGTAACACTTTGAGGTTTTGGATAGCACTGTCGTCTGCCAAAAATTAAACGTAGTTTAAGTATTTTTTCTGTTAGCTTTCTCCTATACTCGTGTAGTTGCCATGTGCTTCTTGGCGAAGCATCGCGGCAAACTTTGACAGGCTTTCATGTGTTCGCACTTATGCACTAATTCGCACAGCTACATTCGATATTTTTTTAACAAGCCGTTGCATAATCGCACAAAATCAGTTAATTTTGCTCATGAAATCTTAAACTTACGAACTTTATTGTTGCTGTAACTGGTGACATCATGAATTGAATATAACCACATCTTTCTCAACAATTTCTGGGACTTGACCAAACAAAATAACCTTGATGACAACCATTTCTACACAAGCTCTATACAATCCCTACTTCAATTTGCAAACAACATCCCAATTTCCGCAGCACTTTCATAGCTTTGGCTACACTAGTCATAATCATGTAATATGCTTTTATTGCTGTTGTGGGTAGCACCAGAAAAAAAAAACAGAAAAAGGAAATGTAATATGGGCAGTTTCAGCAGATGACTGTGACGTCTCTTGTGCATTTTCACTTTTTGATTCTCTACCTAAACCTCCTTGATAATTACTCTTCTCTAGCTTGATTGTTTTTAAGTACCCTGGACTGCATTCAGTGCAGATGTAGTTTTGCTCTAAATCACATTTAGCTGAAAGGTCTTCTGTATCTGAAAGGCAGTCGTACATGTCACTGTTAATTTCTTGAATTTTACCACTACTACTCGTCTGATCAAAGCAGTTGCATGCACACATGTAATACTTTGAACAAATTTTAAGAATGTGATGTGAACATGGTGTTGTCTTGGTGACAACTATGTCTTTTTTACATGATGTGCATGTTTTCACACCAAGCAAAGAAACACAATCATTTGCTTCTGGTTTGTCCTTGGTTTTGAAAGGTACTTTGGGAGTATGTAGGACCCTTGAATATAATCGCTTTGGTTTATGGCCACGCTTTTTTTGCAAGTAATAGTGATGGTTACAGACAAATAAGGGGATATCATTTGCTTCACAAAGATGTTCAGGTGCTATTTTCAGTTCATAAACCCCTGCCATGCATTGTAGTCTTCTTTGTGATACTGCATCCTCCGTACACCCCTTAATGCAGCACTTGTTGATCCCACCAAGCAACCTTCCTCTAATATGCACGGTGGTGAGATCAACAAGTTTGTCTTGATTGGCCATTTTATTTCCTCCTGGACCACTTAACCAATATTCACTACTAGAAAGTTTGAATTTCACTAAAATTTGTTTTTCAAGATCAGATACAGTGGCAGTTTGTAGCAGTCGAAATATATGAGTTTTTCCATGCCAGTCTTTGACAAAAATTTGCACCATATAAGGCTTAAATGGTGAAACAAAACACAGTAAATTTCCAGGAAGAGATAAAAATATGTTGAACAAGTCAACAAGCACATATTCAAAGATTGAAAAAATCCCCAACAAAGTACTAAATGACCAAAAGTTACAAAGTGAAAGAGATTCACTTGTAAACTGAAATAAAGAACCAAAGAAAAACACTAACAGTACCAAACCATATTCTCCAACATATAAGAGCATAAAATATACACATGTGAGACTTGTAAAGCTGCAGAACTGTACGATTTCTTGTACTATGGGATGGATTGAAACTAATAATATGTATGAACCACTTAAAGCAGGAAATGTTTCCAACAGAATTGCAGTGCAAAAACTGTTAATAGCCATATTGCCAAAAATGACAGAAGACATGTAAAGGTAATGATGTGTGGAAAATAAATATGAATGAGATAACACCACATTTTCTAGCCAATCATCTGAAAGGTTGTACAGAAATTTAGTGAACATTTGAATTTTAGGAATAACCAAATAAAGTATAATTAAGCCTGGTAAAGATATCACAGTCAAGCTGAAAACAAGATACTGAATTATATTACCTTCTGTTGATGAACATACTGTTATCTTGTCATTTTTGTTTGACTGCTTCATGTTTGTTTCATGGTTCTTAACGGAACAGGAATGGTTTCTAAATTTCTTTTTAAAATTTGAAATTCTGTTCAAAACATGTTTCCAGTTTTTGTTCAGAACCAACCTTTGTTTTTTATGTTTAAGTGTTCTAAAACGCATAACATGGAGAAAGTTTAACAAGGAAGCTGAACATGTTTTTTCTTTTGGAAAAGCATCTTCATTGTTTCCTTGTTCATATATGCCTACCAAGGAACCAACAATTTTCTCATGCAACACATGCATTGAAATAATAATCAATGAACATTGAACTCTCAAAACAGTTGCTAGAATTCCCCTGCATAGTAAGCTACCAAATGGTTGGTGTTCAATGAAATTAAATTGACACTCATAAAGGATAAGAATGCAGAGTAACGCCTTCATGAAAGATAGAATAGAACTGCAAATGTCTTCTGAATCTTCGTCACAGATGATTTGTTCATTTAGATCATCGTTACTTTTTGATGACAGTTTATTATCCTGGATTTGTTTGTTTGATTTTTCTTCAGCCTTATCTGTTTTGCAATGGTTGTTTTGACCATCATTTGCAGGGTGTGACATGTCTATAAAGCAAACTGAAAAAAGGGCTGTAGTTATAAGGATTGGAAAAGGGAATATCATTGCAAGGAAGACAATGTTGCACTGTGCCAAAGTAACCAGAAGAAAAAAAGGAAAGCATAGCTGTAAATATAACAAAAACAATGTTGCAGTGCTGGGTAATTGCAGAACTCTTTGTTTGGAAGACAGCCTGGCATCTGATGATCTGACTTTGGGCTCTTCATCTTCTTTTAGCACAGAAGCATCAGGCTCACTTTCAGAGTGGAGTTGAGTGGGCATTTGTTCAGGTTGGGTAGGGTTTGATTTTTCACTGGGCTGAGTATGGCTAGGGCTTTGACTGGCTTGGGTAGGGTTCAATTTTTCACTGTGCTGAATAGGGCTGGGGTTTTGTCTGGGTTGGGTACAGTTCGGTTTTTCACTGGGATGAGTACATGTATGGCTAGGGTATTGACTGGGTTGGGTAGGGTTCGGTTTTCCACTGTGCTGAATAGGGCTGGGGTTTTGTCTGGGTTGGGTACAGTTAGGTTTTTTACTGGGATGAGAACATGTATGGCTAGGGTTTTGACTGGGTTGGGTATGGTTTGGTTTTTCACTGGGCTGAGTGTGGCTGGGCTTTTGCCTGGGTTGGGTAGGGCTAGATTTCTGGAAATGCTTTTGACTGGGTTGAGTAGAACAAGGTTTCTCACTGGGCTTGGAAGAGCTAGGTTTCTTACTGGGTTGGGTGTGGCTTGGGTTTGACCTGGTTTGGTCAGGGTAAGGGTTTTGATTGGGTTGGGTAGGGCTAGATTTTTGATTGAGTTGGGCAGGGTTAGTTCTTGGCTTTGGCTGGGTAGGGTGGAATTTATGTCTTGGTGGGGTAGGTTTGGATTTTGGGCTCATCTTGGATCTGGGTTGGCTGGGGCTGCATTTAGAGCTCAGTTTAGTACAGCCGGGTCTAGAGGTACATTTTGCAGGGCTGGGTTTTGGTAGAAGATTGGAGATGGTTTGGGTAGGGCTGCATTTTGGAGTCAGCTGGGTAGGGCTAGGTACTGAGATGGGATTAGGACCTTGTTTGGGACTGGTAGGGGTATGTGCAAGGGGAGTTGGTCTATGTGTGCTGTATCTGCGTGGAGGTGGTATAGTTGGGTAGGAGGGTTGTGACAGGGCAGGTAGGGGAGGCCAATCTGTATCTGTGATGACAAGAGAGGGAACATCTTGCAGAGAGGGCATGAAGGGTTTTGTTGGTTCTGGGTTGGTTGGGGTAGAGGTTGTCAGGCAGTGGTGAAACCACCTGACAAGAATGTCATTGCCCTTTGTGGTAAGATGGAGTTTATCAGCCCTGTACAAGTTTTGGTTATACAGGGTGGATGGAAGTTCGTGGAAATAAACAAATTCTGAAAAGAATTCTTGAACCTGAAAATAAATACAAGAGTTAGTAGAAGCAACGTGTGTATGAAGGTAATCGAATCGTGGCAAAATTGGAAATAAATGGATATGTGCAGTTGGACACTTCCGTCGCAGTAAAAATAAAATTTCATTCAGTGTGGAAGAAATAGTGGCAGGAGAATGTGAAGATAAATTATTAGTGCCACAGAGGAGAGAAATATGAGACACAGAGGAGGGGATGTCCATTACCTCGACTCTGTAAAGGATTGCTTCCACGGTGTCGCCCGCGATGCCTGCGTTTAACACTGTGGAAGCGGGAAAGTATCGGTGATAACTGGGGGCAAACCTTTCCATGTTTTTTGTGATGGAATCCCCTATAAGCAGAGTTGACTTTCCTTTAATGTTTTGAGAGATCACCTCCATTTCTTTGTCTTTTGATGACCTCCTTCGAGGTTCCAAGGGGTCTCCATCCGTCCACTTTGACCTTTAGTAGAAAGAAAAGAACATGGTTTAGTCACTATATATGCGATTGAAACATAAGCAAAAATAATTTAATTCGGGTTCAAAAAGGATAAAATTGGGTTTGGTGTACTATTTCAGAGTCAATCAGTGGGAAAGCAGAGGAAGCGCTTCGTTTTTGTGTACCGCTGCACAACGTCTCCAAGCAGTAGAGTTTAAAACAGTCTTCACATTCCTAGCACCGTTCGAAAAACGGCTTTCTGTTAAAGGGGTTCTCACTCATTTAGAACACTTTCATTGAAACTTTCTCATATAAAAACACCTACCTAATAGAATAGGCTATTTTAAATAAGTGTTTCTTACCTTGAACTCATGGTTTTTACGAAACAAACGTCGTCTGTGCGATTCAGCGACAGAGAAATGCAGACATTTCATGAGAAAACATACACACAAAACAACTCGTTTATAAATTACTGGCAAAGATGTTCTTTCAACCAATGAAATGATTGAGAAGAACACTCTTTTCTCTCAAGTTTGCCAGAAAACAGCCTTGAAATTCACAGCCGATTGCAAAATATCGCCATTTTACTCACCGGGAGAACGTCAATGCCGCATTCAAAAAAATTTTTTTACCGGATGTGACGTCACTTTTTGTTGGATGATTCATATACAAAAAATGTGCCAGGCGTCGTAGAGTCTTCTGCCCCCCCTGGGTATGATGCACCGCGTGCTTTATATGCCGACTTTGTAACCAGGTCTCTCGCGGCCAATGATGACACCAAAATGGCGGCTCTAGGTGGCATTGCTGGATAAGAGATCAGAATCGACTCATATCATTTTTTGAACGGACAAGAGCACTACTTGCCGAAGCAGAACAATGCATTTATGCATTTTCATCTGCAGG
>OZ026602.1:24767054-24831142 GCA_964020085.1 Micromussa lordhowensis | reverse complement strand
GAACTCCTTAATGACTACCCACTCCATCTTCATGTCATATGCCGCTATATAGACCCCTGAAACCAAACAGCATCAAATCGAACACCGATATCGATCACATTCCTCTTACCTTTGTCTACTTTTGCAGCGCTCAGAGGCGTTTCATAGCTCTAGCTACATTTTAAACTTTTTTACACTACTAGCATTAAGCAATAGACCCATTTCAGTAATTCCCAATCTGGAGGACAAACAATGGTTGTTTTCTCCCCTGAGAGAAACAAACCTTTCAAATGCAAAACAATCTTATTGTTTTGTCCTCCAGGTTGGGAATTAACTGAAATGGGTCTATAGAGAACTCTTTCCGTGTGTAAACAGCCTCATCTAAACATGAGGCAGGGCAATCTCGAACCCAGATCTCCCACGGCCAGGCGGAAAACAGAGTGAGATCTGGGTACGAGATTAGAGGCAAGGCTCATAGAAGTCGAGACAGTTATGCATACCTAACACGCAGTCTAGGGCGGTTTGCATAACTTTGCAGAATTCTCCCTCCCCAAGTGTTTAGATGTGGCAATGTAGGTTAGCACCTGACTCACCTTCACCCTCCATATCAATGGCCATCGCTTCAGGGTGCATCGCTACCAGTTCATCGCAGCGCAATTTGGCATGGACAGATTCTGGACCACTCAAGTACTCGGCATCACAATGCACTTGAACTTCTCGCATGCTCGGGTTTGACAAAGGCGCCTTCCAACCATCTCCCGCATGCCTTATAAGTCTGGAAACATCTCTGCTCACAGGAACTCGCGCCACACCCGTTGGCTCAGCTCCACCATCCCTGACAATTTTTCCAGCATATTGAGTTAGCTTAGAAGACACGACCACGTCTCCCAACCTGGCTTTACCGCGCTGCAGCCCCAAGCAGACTCCAACACAGAAGACAGCCTTGGGTTGTAGGACAGTAACTGCATTTTTTACAACAACTAAAGATCCGCACGGAACGGATGACCCCTCGGCGCATGTCATCAGTGCGACTCTGAATTTTGGAGATTGATCAGATTGATCGCCACCCATCTCCCCAAAGTAAACAAAGCCGGGTTCCGTGGAACTACTTCTGAAGGGGTTCTTTAAAAAAGAATAGCAACTTAAGAACTCGTAGTCCTTCACTGTAAGTAAGAGAAAGTCTACAGGGATTTTTACATCTTTCCAAGGTTTTGATGTTCTTGGAAGATCTTCCTTCTTTGGAATAGTTATGCTGATTGGCGGTGGATTGTCATCAATGACCAGTGTGGAAATGCTTGCGATTGCCATTGTTTACAGCTCTTGTCAACGTTTGCTCCGATTGCCCTAAGAGATACAAGCAAGGAATCATTTGGCTATTAGAGTATAAACGAGGTTAACTGGCTACTAACTGACAATCAACACTTAAAAGAAGTTAGACCGTAAGTTTGGCCACCGTAAAGAGATTCGGAAGCTGACGTTTCGAGCGTTAGCCCTTCGTCGGAGCGAATCCAAATTCGCTCCGACGAAGGGCTAATTCACATTATCAACCCAGTTGATAAAACCAAATTATCTTGTAATACTCCCACCGACGCAGCACCACAGTTTCTTTAGAAACTTGCCCCCTTTCTTTAGTCTCCAGCGGGGAAGACACAGAAATACAAGGTGACGCACTTAACAATCAAGAGGAACCTCAAAATACCCGGCTTATGTTAAGTTGACATGTGCTTAGAAGCTGATGTAGGGGCTTACAAAGGATGCATTATGGACAGGGCTGACGAGTAAAGTTCCGGTGTGTGTGTGACGGCTGTGGATTCATGATCATAACTACAGACGTGGTTTTCGTAAAATTTTCTTACTTTTAAAACGAAACTCAAAGCTCGACTTGCCTATCACAAGTGGCTCAGACCATCCAGTGAACGAATCAGAATTGAAGTAAATATATCAGAAGCTGACATAACGCCCGGAAATTCAGTCATGGGACGAATAGTCAGGGAAAAAAGTGCAGGGAATTTTATTTTGAGTCAGGGAAAGTTGACATTTTGAAGAAAAGTCAGGGAAAATTGAGATGATAATACTGCTGTCTAATACCACTGAATGCTGAAAGAAGCAATTTTCGGGTCATTGTAACTCAATGAACAAAGGGAGTAAGTTTCTAAAGAAAATGCGCTGCTGCGTCGGTGGAGAGTATTACAAGATAATCTGGTTTTACCAACTGAGTCACGCGATAATTAACAATTATTGGACGAGGTTGAGCAAAATATCGTGATTTGACAGTAGCGAGCAGATCAATTATTTGCCGAAGCCGAAGGCTTCGGCAAATAATTGATCTGCGAGACATGACAAATCACGATATTTTTGCGATAACCGAGTTCAATAATTGTTTTATCATTCACAGGGCAAAACGAATCATCATTCACAGGGCAAAACGAATAGCCACAAATTGGCAAGAAGAAGTACAAGCTATCAAACGATCTTTCATCCGATCTGGATATCCCGCCAAATTCGTTAATGAGGTTATTAACAATTTTGAAAACCCAACGGCAAGAGATGATGAGACGATTATCCCTGTTCACTGGTTTGATGAAAGAACAAAAATCGGCATTCAACTGCCTTTTTGTAGGAGAAATGAATTTGAAAGTAAGAAATTCTTGTCAAAACTTAACAATTACACTAAAGGGACATTTAATTTCCATATTTTGTGGCAAACACGCAAGATCGAAACTCTCTTCAAACTCCATCACACGTAATATACATAGGCACATGTACTTGTAATCAAGCTTACATTGGTGAAACTGCACGCAATCTTGAAGTACGTGTCAACGAACATTTCGATATAAACAAACAATCGGAACCGGCCAAACACCTAAAGATACACCCCGAACACAAATTCACATGGCACATCTTGACCACGGCTCACTCATGGACAATGAGGAAAATTAAAGAGGCATTTTACATCGCACGCTTCAACCCAGTCCTAAACAAACAAGTCCAATCATTCCATCTCACTCTATACCCCATGGGAACTGGCATTACGTAACCACAAATATAAAAACAGTTGGTTTATGCAATTTTATCACTCTGAAGATGATCGCAAGATCGAAAACGTTTAGTCAAACATTTTAACAGTTTTTACCTTTTACCATTTTATTACCAGTTTTGTTTTCATATTTAAATCGCTCTCTGACAGCTCATCGAACCGATCTACCATTTTTCACACAAGAGCGTGGTTTCAATTACGCATGAGCAGAATATTATTTGCGGCAAAACACATATAGACAGTACTACGCATGAGCAGACCATTATTTGTAGGAAGTTATTTAATTTGCAGGTCACGAGGTGGGCTCTCGGCCAATGAAAAGGAAGAAAAACATACGTTTCAAGCGTTAGCCCTTTGCCAGAGCGAATCGCCCAGACAAAGGGTTAACACTCGAAACATCACCATTTAAATCTCTTTACGGTGGCCAATTGTAACTCAATGCTGTTTTTCCTCAACAAGGAAAGTGAATTTATTGAAAACGTCTCAGTTGTGCATGTAAATTGTGGGTGGAAAGCATAGCTGTGAGAGGAGGCTAATGGCTGCTATTATATCTGACGCCTGCTGATGTTCTGTATTCATCTGGGTATGGGGAAATTTTATTCTTATCAAAGAAAGGTCAGGGGATGTCTGACTGGTAACCATGCTTGGTGACTCCAACTTCTTGGCGTTGTTCCTGATTGGATGAAAAAGTGGCGCGATTGTTTGGTTAAATGAGTTGTGAAGAGTACAGGAGGGAAGGGTGCTACCTTATATGGGCAGTTATTAAAAACTGGATCATTGGTTGTTTGTATAAAAAAAACATTTATAGCAGTAGAAATATCTAGCAACCTTTGTGGCATTACAGGTGTAAAAGTATGGGATCCCTAGTAAAAGGGTTCACCAAGTCTCCACTGAAACAGTGGGTATTATATCAGGGGGTGGATGTATGCGCGGGAATTGTTGTAAGCAGAAAAATGAAAATAATAAGAAAATAAAATTAAGTCAAAAACTGTTAGATGTTAAAGAAGACACTAGCTTTGAGGGACCAACAAACTGCAATGCAGCCACATCAACCACAAGGCAGTGCAACAATAATGATAAGAATAATAATATAAAGGAGAGATTAGTATGGAGTGGTTAAAAAAGAAGGGGGGAGGTTAAAATTAGTAATTAAAGTTAGTGATTAAAGTTAGTGATTAAATTTAGAATGAGGGAATTAAAAGGGAAAATTGTCCAAAATGACTTAGAAAATTTGATGTGGATATGTTTTGAAACCCAAAATTTTACCCAAGGGATACCAATTTGAAACATAAAAATTACAATTAAAATACAGAGACCCAAAGATATAAGTTTAAATGATTTAATGTGATGAAAACATTGCATAAAAATTATAAATAGCATTTAAAAACTTAATACCCTCTTGCTGTCGAAAAGAAAAAACTCTTTTACAGTATTTTTCGTTCTGTAAAAAATATGATCTAAATTTACAGATTATTGGTATTTCTGAATTCTCCATTGAGAAATAGCCAAGTGGCATGATGAACATCATAATAGAACCAAATATTAGCTTTAGAGTCTAAGTTGTCGTTAATAAAGTTTATTTGTCTTGCTCTCTTTATTCCTTTTTATAGTGTGGTCCAATGTTGAGATGTAAAAATCCATTCTGTTATCAGATGCTTAGAACAGCCATTACCCAAGAAAAATAGCATCAGCTTAAATGTGTCGGTATCTCCAATGGGTTTCTTCCAAAATAATTGTTGGATATCTTGTGGCCAGGTGGATAATGGGTAGAAAGCATCTCCATTTAATAGAGTATTAAGTAAATTCCGTCTTTTTTGGATTAATCTTGGTCTTGGGAGATCTCGTATAGATGAGTTGAAAATTTCAGTAGCAGAAAATTGGTCCATAACCACAGGGAACTGGGTTAAGTAAAAATTTTTTGGTTATAAAATTACATGTGAAAAATTTAACAAAAGAAATTAAATAAGCAGTATGAAACAGATTTGAAAAGGATATAATAAAAAGAAACCTGTGTATTGTGTATAGGAATTGGAGGATGATGTCATTGAAAGTTCATATTAAAATTCAAATTCATATCCTAAGTCTATTGACCTATAGAAAAGATTTTTAAGAACTGAGTTGTAAAATAATTATTGTTTATGTGAATTTGTTTAACGATGAGTTGTGAAATTATTTCTTTTGTAAGGGAAATCTCTCTTATATGTTCAATTTTGTGCTATATTCAAATTAAATGTTAGAGATAATTTGCTTTTATTTTATTTATTTTCAAAATAACCTGAGGTGGAAAAAGTCAAAACATTTTCTTTACATAATTCGGAAAGATACAGGAAAATTATGCAAAATTCCCAAAGAAAATAATAAAAGGGGGTAACTCGTAACCCTGAGTAAGGGACCCTAAATCGGGTACTAGGCTGTTGGGCCAACAGCCACCCGGTCCTGGCAAAAGGGCAGGGGCGGACAACACCCTGCACAGTCTAAAATTTTGACTGTGTGCTACCCAAATCGAAAAGCAGCGTCTGAATGACTAATAGATTTGTAATTGAATTAATAGGTGACCACTGAGAGGGTATCGAAATCAAGAGAAGAAATAAGAAAAAGATGTAACATCACCCAGGTGGAAAAGGACAGGAACATCGACACCAAGGCTCACATGGTTGAGAATCCTCAGGGGCAAAGCCCAACCGAGCAGGGGTGTTTCTAGTCCGGTACCAGACCTTTGCCCGACACCCCCGTGTCGAGTCCGGCAGAAGAGAAAATGAAAAGATACTGAAGAAGAGCTTGCGACCCTCCGTAAAAACGAACTTTGTAGACCAATAAATTTTGTAACAATTTTTCAATTTTTCAGATATATAAAGGTTGGCAAAGGAAAGTAAAAAACTGTTTTTTAAAAATGTATCCGTTTAACGCTGAAAAGAAAATAATGTTGTTACCGAAAAAAAGCAAAAGTTGAAGCGCAGTTCATGCAGGCTGAAACAGTTCCCGTGGGGATAAGTAATTAAATAATCCCTGTAAAATGTTTTTAAAACTGTGCGTATATGCGTATCAGCGTAAAAGACAATAAAAAGATACTCACATTGAGAGGAATAAACACTTGAAAGGAAATTACACTTGAAACAGAATTCTGTAAAGGAAGCCCTTTAAAATAAACTGTACCTGAAGACTTTGACCGTGAAAACAAATTGTTTCAAGAGTGACGCCGCGATTGCGCCACGATTGCGTGATAATGACGTAGGAAGCGGGGCTCGAAAAGGACGATGGTATAGTCACGAAGGAAATGGCGATGGGCGCCAGAAAACCGTTGGAAGGCAAGAATTTAGGCTGTGATAAACAAATCCCTAATAACGGATGTGATTTACATAATGTGCCAGGGATAAAACAAGGCTTAGCTCGAAGGAATTGTCAAGGAGGAGAGTAAATCAATAGTATTCGGAAGTGAAACCTTCGAATTCGATGGAACAACAACAACCGGTAAGCGAAAGACTTCAAATCAATGATTTATCGTTCTAAAACACACAAGGGTTACTGATAAATCTTAAGTGTGGAAATATGGGGTAGGAATGAAAGAAAATGCAGATTTTCAGTAATCGTGAGCAAAATCTTTGCCGTAGAGCAAATCCGGTATAACAAAACAAAAAGGAGAAAAAACAAACATAAACATAAGCATTGCATAGTTATGTAGCCTCATAGGGTGCTCTCATATGTGCCTCTATTCCGCCTCTGTCTCTTCCGTATTCAAATTACATATACAGTGTATCTGGGAGTCATCTGCATACAGACCAAATCTCAGTCTATGGGTCACAAAATCCCTAGAGTATGAAGGAAAGCACATACATGTACGTTTTCACAATTTCTGGCATTTTCAGGAAGAATATTGGAGTATTTGTTTGTGTTGAATCGACTCAGCTCCAGTTTTGACAATGTTGTTTTAAGGTCAAGAAGGTAAAACTGGCGATTTTTCTGTATTTAATTTTTTTAGGTTGGCATCTCTGTATGTGTAGAGACTTGATCACATGACTGTACTCTTGGAAAACAACAATTTACATACCATCACTTTCTTTCCTTTGAATTCGAGGATGTGACATGATCGACCAACTTCTTGCCCAGCTCCCCTAAGAGTATATATTAGTATTAAAAGTGCAACTACATGTAGGGTATCTACATGTAGGGTATCTAATAGATAGTAATGCTGCGGCACATTCTGTTGATAGTGACATACTTGTATTTTACGCAGTGATTTATCTATCTGTGTGTTCCAAGACTTGCAGTAACATTTATTTCTCAAAGTAGTGTCAAATTGTGCTGTGTAACTTAAATCTGTCCTAGTATGCATCAACTTCATGCATGATGATGCATCAATGGCGAGGTGTGACAAAAAAGCACATAGTGATCTGAACTATGTTTGGACATAAAACGGTACACATCAACCTTCCCTTTACCAGATCGCAAAAATTGATACATGTGGAAATTGTAGGAGAAGAAATCTAAGTTATAAATTCTGTACTGGTACGCATTAAATGTCTCTAGAATGTTGACAGACTATGCCGAGGACGCATCCATCGCCATGTGTGAAAATGCTAATAACGCTTTAGCTTTAATTCATGTTTGGATGAATAGATCGCAGCATAATGACATTAGCGTGTTGTATGGTTTTCGTTTTTTTTTAATTATTCTTCAAGCTTTAGTAACGACGAATTTCTCTTCATTTACGAATTCAACCAAGGGGGCGAGACTGCTAAGAAATGAAGAAGTTAAAATTAAGTTGTCACAATTAATCATCCAGATTCACAAACTTTCACTTACTGCATTAAAGACAAAAGCAAGAGTTGTGAAAGTCAAGCACGATCTCCTTCACATTGTTTCACAGGTAAATCAGAGCAAAACAAACCACTAATCTTTCTCACTGAAATCTATGCGAATTAAGACGACAGCTCGATGGTCTGACATCCTTGTGTTGTTTGTGGTGCAATGCACTCTGGTAAAAAGTGATGCAGTGCATTCTGGTTAAATGCAATGCATTCTGGTAAAAAGTGATGAATGCGAGAATTCGTATCCCCTTTTTTATATTCTTCTTAAATCCTGTTTATGTTGCTACTTGCTCGCTCGCTACCCTCGCTCGCTACAGCAAACATAAATTATATAAACTTATATATGCAAAATTATTAATAGTCAAGTCAAGTCAGGTCACACACCCAACCCCCCCCCCCCCCCCCCTCTCCCTTGGAATTCCAAGATGCTATTAATGGTATAGGTATGGATATTACTATTATTCATCATTATATCTCTACGTTACTGTGCGTGTTGTGATTAATCAATTCAGTGTGCCATATTCTACTGTGTGGCCTGCTAAAATTTAACCTGTTGTTGTTGCCAAAATTTTTCTTGATTTATCGCCAAGTGTTCTTAACTCTTACAGTACATGTACTGTACGTAAAAGTTTAAAACTTTCTCTTACATTAAATTGAGTCTTAAAACGTACGTGCCAATGACTTAACAACGATTTCAAATTGACCCGATTTGCTTTCGACGAGCATCAGAAATTATTTCAAAGCCTTTCCGCGTGAATAGAGATCATTCCAAGACCCGTCAAACACACAGTAGAGATACAAGGTTAACTAATTAAATGTCTTAACATCGGCTTCTCGGTCCGTTCTGTAAGTTATGGATCCTCGTTTTTTTTACCTTAAGTTTATGGCCCGCGCGCTTGGGCCATAAATTGAAGGATAAAAAACTCGGTCCGTAAACTTTCAGTACGGACCTCGAATTACTCGCGGTTAGTGAGAGGTACATGTAAGTCTGGAACGGCGGCGCACGTGTCTACACTCAATGCGATTTGCAGCACGCGTCATGTATGAAAAGAAAACCAAAAAAATCTCCCCAAGTATGAATTCATAACTTACAGTGGAGTGATCCTCAACAAGTCACTTTCTTCTGGTGGAACATTTGACTCTGGTTTTCTCTTCACCGCGGCCGTCGCCGCCGCCGCCATTTTGAAACTGATCCTTGCCGCCCGCGATCAGTGCATGTAGTGATGTTGTGTAAATATCACATAATGTCTACTTTAAAATTGCGCAGGCGGTCATCATAAACAAGCCGTCACGTGACCTACTTTTCAGTAAATTATGGGCTATAATTCCAAGACTTAGAGCTTGATGGGTCATTATAACCACTCTATATCGGTTTGATCACAAAATCATGGTATCAAAAAACTGCCCAATCATTGGTCGAACAAGTTGCTGTCAATTTTATGGCACAATACAGCTGTAGGTTACCATAGCAACAATATGACCCGCTAAAAGCACCCTTAAATTTAGCTTTAAGCGCTTATAACTCGAAAAGGGGCTCGGTGACCCCCCTTTTTTTGTATTATCGAATTGTAATCAGCATGATAAGATGCAACTTTTTGCAAAGTTTAAAAAAATTCTACGGAATGGGTTCAGAGCCACCTTTTTAAGTTTTCGAAAAAGCTAAAATTAAGGGTGTTTTTAGCAGGCCATATTGTTGCTATGGTAACCTTTTGTGCCATACAATTGACAGCAACTTGTTCACCAATGATTGGGCAGTTTTTTGATACCATGATTTTGGGATCAACCGATATAGAGTGGGTATGACCCATCAAACTCTAATACCCCATTCACACCAACTAAACTAGTTTAACTAAATCAAGTTTAGGTTTTTCAAATTTGTCGATTACCCGTTGCAGTCATTTTGAGAAGACCAATTTCAAACTACTTTGCTAACATATTTTGTTCAAAAATATTTTTGCTTTGTTAAGTTGTGTGGTGTGTATGGTATTAGCAACTAAATTTTAACCTTGCTTAGTTAAACCACTTTTAAACATGTTTAACAAGTTGGTGTGAATGCGGTATAAGTCTTTGAAAGTACTGGAAACTTTTTCGAGCCACCTTAAAGAATGACATAAAATGGAAAAATGATTGTTTCCTTTTTTGCGCATAGCTGACGGAAATCTCGCCATCTACTGCATGTACGCAGACCCCGTCAGTCATGATATTGCTCCCTAATTTTGGTCTCACCGTGTTTCTTTCTTACTGCCGAAATTTTCCGCAAGTGTCATTCTTTTTGAAATAGCAACGACATGTTAATGGATGTTATTATTGTTGTGAGACAACATGGCGACACAATTTTCCATTATTAATGTGTGTAATAGTAATGATAATTAGCAAACATTATTGATATTGGAACTCTAACTCTTGTCACGCATACCTAGAACATAGCTGTGTAACAAAGTGCAAAACAAGAAACCCTATCACCAACATCATTCTTCCGAAAGCAAACCCATTACTTTTTCTATTTGTGGCAGCGGCCACCACACCCGTCAGGATCAGACTCTGAAGTTAACAAAAAGATATCTTATTTATAACGGAACCGTATTGTCTTCGTGAGGAACTCGACTCCCCATAATTACTGCATAAAAACAATGCCAAAGCTTATATGAGTAAGGCCAACGGGAACTTTTTACGCTTTGATAAGCACTTAAAAGCTACGAGCTTTAGAGATGCGGGCATACAGAATAAGTTTGGGAAAGCTAACGAGGAAAGCGAAAGACAGGCGAAAGACAAGGAAAGCGAAGGACAGGTCCCTGATAATGGCCTTATGTGCCCAAAGGCACGAAGACGATTGAACTGAAGTGAACCCTCAGAGCCCACTTTCCATCCTCTGCCTGACATAGCCTTCCTTTTGTTTGGTTCTATCATAAATCAACAACACTGTTTAACCAAGCGCTAATTAATGATTTTAGCGTTCTCGTATCAATCCTTGATCTCCTGTTATTTCGCTTTGTTTTTGTGCCTATGTAGAAGATATTATAATCTAGTATAGTGTCTTATCGACATGGCGTTTGATGCATATCTCTGCGATGAAAGATGACAGGAAAGCTAAAAGAATACATGGAATGCGGTGTCGTCATGTAATCAATTAAGTGTGCTATATTTTAAATAACATATTTTCGTTTATCTAACCGCAACGTTAGATTATGGAAATAAGTATAAACTGTTCTTGAATTAAAAGTACGTTTCTTTTCACTTGCTACAAGTCGTTAGCTAACTGCTATGGGCTACTACTTACCGGGGGGGGGGGGGTGGTACCCTCTAATATGGGCTATTTAACAATTATTCCACGAGCGCGCGTTGGATATGAGATGATAGATAGCCAACGAGGCGCGTAGCGCCGAGTTGGCTATGATCATCTCATATCCAACAAGCGCGAGTGGAATAATTGTTTTATTAAAAACGCCCCCAAAATATAGAAAACTAGACTACAATAAAAACAAAAAGGCCCAAAAAATCATGCATACGCTCCCCATTTTTGTAGATCATGGTATAATGGCTCATATACCATGATGGCTAAGCCAATGAAAACTCTCGAATTGCATTATCCAATGATCCAGTTTTTAATAAATAAGTATGTGCGACCCCAAAGGGTGCGGTTTCTTTAGCCGTTTTGGACAGAAATCTGGCATCGATTTTGGCCATTTTGGTCTACTACTTTTTCATCATCAATAAGACCATCAGCAAAAGCCCTTCGTGATGCATTTAGTATCGGTCTGGACTAGAGAGCTAATTACAGGGCAGGTCTGAAATAGGGTATTGACTTAAGGCGGGGTAAACGTGAAAGCTGTTTTGAGGTCGCTTAACACGGCCTTTCTGCCAATATCTCAGTCACGTTTCAAGCGACACTAAATCTCTCTGCTTATCTCATCAACCACCAGTTTGGCAGTTTTGCGTAAATTTTTGGGCATTTTGGGAAAGAGAGATTTTTTCTCAAAGGATAGGTTAAACTGAGGAAAATATGAAATGTTAAAGATTTGATGGATTTGGAAAATTGAAATTTGAAGTGAAGAATTAGTAGACGGATACCAAACAGTCCCCTAGCAACCTGGGGCTCTCTTTTGCGGGGGTCAACTGTCTGGTAGTGTTTTCAACCCATCTTAATCCTAACAATTTCCTTTTTTATATCACTTCAAATTTCACGCCTATTCATGTTTACCCCCGCCTTAAGGGTCAGGTCTTAAATAGTGAATCGAATTTATAATGTTTGATCAGGTCATAAATAGTGTAGGGAAAGTCGCAGATTTTGTTAATTCTTAGATATTTTTAGAGAAGGCAAAAGTTTTGGGAAGCGGGCTACACACCACCATCCAGTTTTTTTTTTTTTCTGGGAGTACCCCCTCCGGAACTAATAACCGCTTGTATTGTTGCCTTTGTGAAGATGTGCAGCCAATAGCTAGCTGCCCGCTTATATAGCAAAACAATGATTGCAAAACAGCCACGAACTACTTAACATGGGATGAGGCAAAACTCAAAGATTGCTACTTAATGCTAGCTCGTGAAATGAGATAAAAGGTACGGTTTTACCATGAAGTGGAGGCGGTTTATCGAACGGTACCTTCTTCTGCTTTTACTGCTGGTCAAATTTCAGGCGACAACATCCGTGTCGCCTCTCAACACGATTAACGCAACAAACACCTCGGACGAACCAAGGGAAGAACCCGAGAAGAGCTGTCTTAAATACGACTTCCAAATTCACGATGCCCTGACATCTTCAAAGCCACCACTTGATAATTACTTCAACATCTCGAATGCCATGTTCCCCTCTGAGGACTCATCATCTAAACTTGTAAACATCTGGGTACATTTTATTAACTCCACCGTCAATCTCACTGAAGTAGAGCAACGGAAATTTATTTGGAGTCGATCATGCTTGTATGTGAGTGATCGCTACTTGAGTCTCCAAGCCATGACCTTGTATTCGTTGGCGACCATTTGGCCTCAGCGAAGGCAACAAGACCTTCACATAACAATCTATGAATTTTGCAATCCACACGTGAAGAGGAGAAAGCTGCTTCAATTTTTGTCAACGGTAAGGATCCAATACTGGGTCGTACACTTTACCAGAGAATGTTAACGTTGGTAAATGCTGCACGGCCATTTTAAGGCCGGTTTAAAAATGGTAAAGATTTACCGCTTTGCTTACTCATTTCAAGACGAATGAGATGATCCTTTATCTAAAACTCCAAGAAAATAGTGCATGTTCTATTCTTGTAGTTCAATTGCAAGCGTTTGCGCCATAAAAAACAGATCGTATCACAGTCTATCACACTGCTTGACCAAATAAGAAACCTCGAAAGTGTCTTTTGATCACCGCAGTTTATACACTCACAAATCCTATTTTTATTTGTTTAACATTTCAAATCTCCCTTTCTCTTAACAGCTTGAGGATATCGCCATCAGTCCATCCAACTTAAATCCTTCACTGAACAATGTTGAATGTGTTGTAGAGGCAAGCTATAAACACGACTTCAGCAACGTCAGCAAGGCATTTCCTCAAATATGCTGGCTTATCTTGTGTTCCTCGCTAATAGGAAGTAACTTTATTAGCACGTTATTTTTACAATTTTGCAAGAAAAACTACCAGGGTAACCAAAGCAGTAAGGTTAAGTCAGCTCTACTTTTCGTATTTGTTTTGTTTTGGTTGGGCATAGTTGAGGCTATTTTTGCTGCAGGTTATAGCATTTAATTACAGGTACTTTATCCTTTGATTTACCTCGTTTTCATTTTCTTAGTTTGTTTACGTCGCTTTCTTTACTGCCTGAGTCGCGAGCACATTAACCGTAGGAACGGTAGAATTTCGTGGAAATTTGAAAAGAATGGGGGAGCAGAGCCAGTATGGGGTTTTCTATGTACTGCATATCCAGGTTGTTTTATCGCAGTGCACCACGCCTTGTGGGTAATGATCGGCATAATCACAGAGCCATTCTGGGCTTTGCCAGTCGTAACAACTATAGTGATGCTGGCATTTTTATTTTACGTGTTGTCCGCACTTTTTTTCTCATTTGGACAGTGGGACAGGTGGCAAACAATAAACTTTGCACTCTTAGTTGCTGTAGGAATGTCGGTCATGCTAGTCCAGTTTTCATTCTTTTTGATTGGGCAGCAGTTTTTTGACGAAAGCTTGATCTCAAGCGCTATTCAGAGTGCTTTGGTTGTGATCATAAGCATTTGGTTGAGGTCTTCTGACGCTAAGGATGAAAACAAAAAAGGTGAGGAAGCTGTGGATAAACCTGATGGGCGAAGATATTCGGCAAACCATAACGAGAGCGGTAAAGAAAGCATACTGAACTATTCTAATGAGGCCTGAAAATTGTTGGATGTTCTCGGAATGTAATAACGTTGAAATCGTTGATTTCTAAGAAGCATACTTAATTTCTGCTTAAATGAAATCTTTCATATGTTATTGTCTACTGCTTTTATCTTTCTGTCAATAAAGATTGTTTTAAAAAAACTTGATGTGGTAACATTTGATCTGGTTGGAGAGACAAAAGAACATAAGCGTTCCAAAAGACTATGCCCTTGTGGCATCTGCAGCATTGCAGGCTAGAGCTCTAATTTAATTAGCGACCTTCGCACGCCAAGAAGTACCGATCGAGCTGACTAGTATGGTAATCAGTGGTTTACACACTTGACGTAGCAAGCGACACACAGTCAGAACTTATCGCGTATTGTTAAAAGGAAAACGCTAAACGGAATGTGCCATCTCACAAACATGATCACATGCAAGCTAAGTCACGAAAAGTTTACACCTGACGAACAAGTTTAAACCGCGATAGAAAATGCTGTTGTCCAGCTGGTCGCATCGCATTTCATTCGAATTCATTCCGCTTTTCTTCGACGGGCTGACAATGACACTTGATATTGTGCATTCTTCCAGCAGCTAATGAGTTATTTCTAAGCATTATGCCTGAGGGCATGTTTTCTTTCCTGAATACTGACTAAAGAGCTAAACAACTTTAAACATCCTGTCGCTGTTCAGTCGGTATTGGCCCAGGAGCTGAGAAACAGCTCTTTCAGATTGCTTCAGCGTCAATTGTTTTATAAGAAGAGCATTCTTTCCGTGGAAATACAGGTAGGTTGTTGTTACGTATTCCGTTGTGGAAGACCGCAATGCTCGAGTTACAAAAGTACTGTTACAAAACTGAGCCATTGCAAATCGACTCCAAAATCAGAAATAGTGACCAAACCGGTTTTATCAAAGGGAGATTTATTGGTGAAAACATGAGGTTAGTCGATGGCTTAATAAACCACAATGCTGCTCATAATATTCCCGAACTGCAGGAACTGTTGTTTCTAGTTTGATACAGCTGAATGGCCTTTTATATGGCAAACGCTACGTTCACTTTCGGATCGTCATATTATAAGCTGGATCAAATTGTGCTACTGTAACATAGAAAGCTGCGTACTTAATAACGGATGGAACGAGGAGTCAGGCAAGGCTGCACCCTTTTCCCTTAAACTTTCATCCTTTGCGCAGAATTATTAGCCAACAAAATACGAGAAAACAAAGACATAAAAAGAGATCACTGTGTATGGAATATAATACAATACACGCGAAAATGACATTTTCTCTTTTGGCCAATATCATTATGCTAACGATCAGTACTGCTATGGTTTTAGACGCCTCAAACTACCTTCCTCGACCTAGAGCTTTTCAGTGCGACATCTGACTTGCAGCTTACTGAAATTCTCTGGATTGGGGCTTGCGCTGGGTGTCAAGATAAATTATGTCCCGAAAAAGTTTTAAAATGGGTTACAGACAAACTTAAGGCCTTAGGTGTCCGGATGTCGTCCGATCCCATGGTTAGCTTGAAAGCAAACTATAGCGAAAAATTACTAAAGGTGTAGAAATTGCTTAAGCTGCTGGGAATACCGTCGTCTAAGGCCTAGGGCAAACGTCGAATCCAAGTCGCGTTGAATAAATTAAAAATAGGTGCGACAAAGAGTCGACTTAATTTCAGCGTGGTAGCAAACGTCGAGCCTCCGTCGATCCTATTTCACAAGTTGCACGTGTCCTGTGCTATTCACTCGATGCGCGGCTAGTTACTGCTAGGACTTGCTAGCAAAATGCAGAAATACAGTGCTCGTACAATTAATTGCGAAAACTAGAAAGAGAAGACTCTTATTTCATAGAGCTCTGAAAACAGTGTATTAGAGACGACAGCTTTTGGTCTTTTGTTAGCGAACAACAATGGAGAAGCAGTCTTGAGCAGCGGTCTTCATGTCAGCAATGACTTTCTATAGTTCGCCATTCCCGGTCGCGAAACGCATGCTCGTCAAGGGGGGGAATAGCGTTTGACAGATGGGGGGAGTATATATTTTTATGACATTTGTCCAGTCCATCACATTTAAATCAATGATTTTGTAATTTGCATGATTTATGATTGAGTTCAGCGCGAGTCTAGTGCGTCGTTTGCTGAAGCGTAAACAGTTATGAAACAGTTATGACGATAACAAAACTTCCACCGAAACTTTGCTCTCTTTACCTCTTTGGTAAAATTCACTTGTGAAAATTAGAAATAAACCTATTTACTACAAATCATGGTCTTCCAACGGAATACAAAACGTCATGCATTTAATGAAAGACGCACTGAGTTCAAGGAACGCTTCGATGTCAAAACAAATTTTCTGTCACGGTGTGGTATCGTGCATAACATGGTTAGAGGAATGCCATAGAAAACCAAAATGAAAATAACAGTAATTTCAGCACTGTTGTGGAAAACTTCATGAAAAGCTCCTAAACCCAACAGTTTGGCATACGGAAAGCTAGTCAATGCTAAACAGAGCAGCCCTAGGAAAAGCCAAGAGAAATGGTGTGTGGATTGCAACCTTTCAGTGCTCCAAAACAATTGATTGGGAGATAGCTTACAAACTCCCTTTCTTTAGCACTAAAGATACCAAATTAACTAATTAACTTATTTTTTGAGTTTAAACTACTTCACAGGGTTTTAGCTACAAGTATTATTTTCAACTAGGTGGTCAACTAGAAAGCTTATGGTGGTCAACTAGAAAGCCTTTGCTACTTTGACCACCATACACATTTTTTAACCTGTATTGTAATTATTTTATCTTGTAATCGTGTATTGTAACTATACTTTTTTTCCTATGTTAACTTTATTTAAATAGTGTGAAATAAATAAACCATTGAACCATTGAACCTAAACAAAATAAGCATTAAAGAAAATGATATTTGTACCTTTTGTAGAAAATTAAGAGGAGTCCCTTTGTCATTTATATTGTCGTGTAGCGAGACGTCTTGTTTTTGGCAGGGTTTTTTAAGATGGTTGGCCGAAAACCAAATGAAACTAAAATCCAACATTTTTACTCGTAATATAATAATTGGCCTGATGTCGGACACCCCGCCCGTCAAACACAAAGCAATATTTTTACTTCCTTGTTGCCAGATATTACATATGGTCCTGCAAAACAAAGGAAGTACTCCCAAAAATAGAAAGATTTCCTAGCTTTCTATCTTCTTTAGTACTTTTGAATCTTAAACCTCGAAAAAATAAATAAAACTAAAATTAAAACTAGTTTCAATATAAACGTTTCAGAAGGAAGCGATGCATAAGCCACGAGAATAGATCAATAATTTAGCTGAGAATTCGTAGAAATTACTTTTATATCTTCATAACTTACTGAATAAATGTATGTTAAGTAGCTCTGTAGTAGTCTGTTAGTAATGTAATGTTTTGTACTCCGCTCGAAGTAAATGTTGTTATTTATTTTTAAAAAAGTATTGTTGTTTGTCATTAAAAAATATTCAAGAATGATCGAAGAAGTCATATCGTACAGAATCACGCCAACTTAAAATTTAAGTTTTGCACCGCACTTAGGCTCACATTACCTAGCAGAAGTCAGATTAGGCTCACATTACCTAATAGAACATTATGTAAGATTTTCACCGTACTTAGGCTCACAGTATTAGTACGTCAGTGAGCTGTAGTTTTCGATATCATAGCCGATTGGCTTCTTATGATACAACTTAAGCTGCCACGCCGGTATCGCAATGAATTCTGAGTATTCGAGTCTTCGTTCGATTGCCACGAAAACAGTTTTCTACGTACGTATGATATGCAGCAAACGTGTTGCAAATGGCGAGTGCTCGTCTCACCTTACAGAGTTGCTGATGGCAGGGTTTTGAGCGCTAGACGAGCCTATAAACAAGATTCCACGTCAGTTGATGGCGAGGCTTTTCCTGGCCTGTAAAACCTTTACAGCTAGCATACCGGCCTTTTTCGCGGGAAAGGTGTGATTTTTTACTACCTTTTCTTAGGTACGTTAGGTGGAAATTGAATGTGAAACATATGTTCAGATTCAATTCATTTGGGCTTTCGTTCCTGCCCATGAGGTATTCAAGACGTATTCTGCAAAAAAACAACAACAAACAAACAAAGAAACAAATTAATAAACGGGCTGGACTGTAACACGATACATATTCAAGCTGTATTTAGAGTCAGCAGGCCCTAAATACCTCAGCATTTTTTACGTGGCGTGTAGTTTTTCACTCACTACATTAAAAAAAACTGTAAGTGCAAATAACTGAAATAAAATTGAAGTTGAAGTAGTCGGTCTGTATGGGAGAATCTTGACCTCGGTCGTGTGTACAGACCTCGGTTAATATTCTCCCATACAGACCTCCTGCTTGGTTAATAAAAGCTAAGCAAAACGTCCTTTTTTTAGTGAAAATGTCGCCATGGGACATCCCAAACGTGCTACGAGACATGGTGGGTAAAGGGGATTCTCAGAAGGCGTTATTTGTCGTCAGGTCCGACCCAGGCAATCAAAGAAAGGGAATGGCGTGTTCAGTCAAAACAGAGTCAGGAGTCTTCCTGGTCACTTGCACAGATGTTGCTCATCCTGAAGACATCGGAAGAAATGATGGAGAAGGTTTAGTCGCCGATCGATTTTGTCCACTATACCCAAAACATAAGAACAAGCATCGCATAAAGATTCAGGATATTCGTAACGATGACGAGTTCAGCTTCATTCCTCTGCCACAAACGCCCGACTATACTTTCCAGTTGTACAAAAATGGAAACGGAAAATTTGCGAACTCGTCATGCTATTCGTTGGCTGTCATCGATAACAAAAAAATCGAACGAATTGATTGGTCCAACGACAACGATAACCAGAGACAAGATCACGCCATAATTCGTGGGTCGCCTGTCCTATGGTCAGATGATAATGAAACATTTGTAGTTGGCGTGGTCGGTTCAGACGGTGACTCTTCGCTTTTGCCGATATTCTTCAAAGAGAATTCTCATAAAATACCAGGTAAGAAGGATTAGACCTGTTTTCTGAGATCTACCGACGGCTCCTTCAACAGGTTTGCTGCCGTACATTTTCATTTGAAACGGAGTAAATTGAAATAATTATAATGAAGTTATGTAAGGGCGTGTTTAAAACACGAAATCAGTGGCGAAATAACGGAATGGCACTTAGCAATTTGGGATACGGCTAACCCATACAATTATTGAGAGCTAACCACCACCAAGTCAGTGATATTTAGGCTAACCGAAGCACTATTTAGACTAACCGAATTAAAGCGCTGTTTAATCTAACTGAAGGAGTTACAGCTCGTCATTTCGCCATTTCGTGTTTTAAACACGCCCGTTAGCTAAATTACTTTCGATAGGGATATTTTCGTTCTCCACAAGCTCCAGAAAAGTAGATTAGTCCGAAAGCAACTGACATCTCTTTTACTTGTACAGTGGTATTATCTAGGCGTTAGCATTAAAATACAATTCGCACTGTTTTTCGAAACCTGTGTTAGAGCGAGGGAAGATGTTTTCGATCGTTCTCTTCAACTGTCGTCGGTTTCGCCTAGCGAAGACATCGTCAGAACAAGGCTTTTATAATTAGGCATTTTACTTATCGTGCCTCCTTGAGAACAGTTATTCGCTTTTAACATTTTTCATTTGGTATTTATAAAACAATGTTTTATTTCTAGAGTTAAAGTGCCTATAACCCCAGAATTTTGTTTTGGCTAAGATGAAACTTAGACAAACACACAAAAAGAATTTGCCAAAATTTTCGGTTTGTGATATTTTTAAGGGCTTTAAAAATTAACAGAAAGTAGTTGAAATTTGATATCTTTTGTGCTATGACCGAGCTGGTGAGGGGTCTGGGTATATTCCTGGGTTGACGTCACATATTCATTTACATAGCATTAACTCTTTATAAACATGCATGCAAAACAGTCTGTGACGTCAACCCAGTAATAGACCCAGGCTCCTCGCAAGCTCGGTCATGTATCAAATTTCAGCTACTTTATGTTAATTTGTTTATTACATGTTACATGCTTAAAAATAAATGAAGCGGCCATTTCGTTGATAAAACTGCAAAGCAATTCTTCCCGCCAAATTTGGCGCCAGGCGTCAGCTAAAATATAACCTGCAATCCGATTGGTCCAACCAAATTATTACAGTCTATTTGATTGGACAATTCAAGCCGTGAAGTGATATGATATCACTTCACTGCAGTGAAATGATATCATATCACTTCACTGGTATCATTTTTAGTCACGGCTTTATCACACTGATATCCACACATAATATGTAATAAATAGTACTAGCCATTCACTTCCGAGCTAGCCAATCGGAATGCACGGAAAGCACTATTCACTTGTGTGGTATACACCAATGAACAATTAATAGCGGAGCTCCGGAGCACCATACCTATAGGAAGAGAGCCACAAGTATGCATAGAAATAGAAAACCATGTAACTTTTTTTCATGATGAATATGGCTAGCGGCATGGATTGCGGGCACGTGCAGGTTTTAGTATGGAAAGACTCCATGGCAGCAAGTTGAACCGCAAATTAATTAAATCAGACTTGAGGGCCGGCCAATTGGAAACTTAACATGGCTTCTTGCACAACCTCTAGGGCACGGGACATTTTGAGATTTAACAAGAAGCCATTTCTCAGAATAGAGTTTCGTTTCCCGAGAAGGTTGAGAAAGGCTGGGGTTTTGATATCTTGTGCATGAGATGTCCCGGGGTGAGGGGGATGTGTGCTAGGGCAGCGCTTTGTGCCGCACTGATCCGCTCAGTTGCCAGAGCCTGGGGTTTTTCTTCAACGTGAGGTGTAGCACTGAACCTGTTGTAAGAGGGAAAAGGCGAATTAATTTAAGTTGTCTACACATGTATCAGTTACAATCATAAAAATTAAAAACAACTTTTCCGGATAAACTGTCCAATAATTAACCTTTCAAATAAGCAAACAGTTGGCGAAACTTCTTTCCTTAAAGGCATCGTGGGTCAAAAGAAAGAAAACCGAAGAAGTAAACAAAGTACGATATAAGCTTTTAAATGTTTTCTTCGAGTTTCAGAGATTCTGTGAGAAGTTGGTTGAACCAGAAAAATCACAAACATACCTTGTGTGCAGTAGGATAAACTGCTCTGTAGTTTCCCGGTTGTCCCTTGTTTTAGAGAATCCAAGAGGTCGACAAATAGCTTGAAACGACGCCGACATTTTCGTGAGTCTTCAGATGAAGATTTGTAAACAATTTCAGTGAAGCGTGAAGCGACCTTTTCTCACTCGCTAAGTTTTTGATGGCTTGACATATTTTTGACAGCTTTATGTCAACTTTCTGTTGGCTTTTTAGCATGAACAAAAATGAGAGCGTGAATTGTGTTTTTCGATGAATTGTGAGTTTCTTGTTTGACGCGAAGAAACTGATAAATGACAAACTTTTGTTGTAGAAACTTTCGTGTAATTGTTCCGCGCGCACAGCCGTCTGATCTTATGTGATCGCGTCCTATTTAGGCTCGAACAGAAGTTTCAAAATTTTGAACAGTAAGTGGTCATATGATAAAATGCTTATTGACTGAGTAAGGTCGGGCCGGACGGGAAAATATTTGGCTCTCGGTCAGGACGTACGGACCTCGCTGCGCTCGGTCCGTACGCCCTGACCTCGAGCCAAATATTTTCCCGTCCGGCTCTCCCACTCAGTCAATAAGTACATATTATCTTCCACAATATATCGTATCTGTAGTATCGTCCAAGCGCTCCAAGTGCGTGCTCTTTTCCCGTTAACAGCCACAGAAAATGGGCGGGATTGTTATTCCAGACAAGTGTTTTGATTGATCAAAATCATGTCGCCATAGTTGTGATCTTAATCACATTTTATTCAAGCACGGAAACAGATATCTTCGTTTATTCTCTAGAACACATCGTTTCAGTCTGACTTAGAACCATTTAAGTCGCCAATTATTTCTACCTGCATGACATTTTAAGTTCCCTTTGTCTCTTTGTCACGAAATTAACTTTGGTCTCAACAAGTTACCAACCTTCTACAAGGAACCAACCGTCTACAGGTCAGGCATCCAATTACAATCCAAGATGGCGGAATCGAAAACTTAGTTTAACGAGCGTTGCGTTCTAAAATAACGCCTGTACTTAATCTATTGCCTACACCAATAGATAGATACTTAAAGAAGAAAGTCATTCCATAAAGCTTACTGTTTTTGTCTTCGCCTATAGCGAGTAAACACTCAGTTTTTTCAATCACCGAAGTTTCAGCCTCTGAAGTGCCTGCTACTGATGAAGAAATCTGTCTAGAAAGAAGGCCAAAATTAAACTTCAGAGGCCGCCATTTTGAAACTAGTTGGCAGCCAGGTCGTGCTTATATGACGTCATTCCGTCCGACTCGAAATTGGCGGAAGGAGAAAACCCTGCAACTGACTTTACATCCTTCAAGGTCAGCAAAATGTATTTTTTCCCAAACGATTGTCCACTTCACTATCTTCACTGCTATCTTTTATGGGGTTCGGAGCATGTTTGGCATCAAAACATTACGGCTCAAGAGCAGCCATATCCAGAGTGATAGTTAAAAGGCTTGTCGGAAGCCATCTAGGACGGAACGACTTCACGAAAACGTGGCCTGGTTGCTGAGTACTGTTTAAAATGGCGGCAACGGTGTCGAATTTTGGGCTTCTTTGGAGACGAATTTGCACTATAGAGGCTGAAACCTCGGTGACTGGCTAAACGCAGTGCGAGGTTTTTATTAGCGTTGAGAAAAATGTACGTTTTTTGGAGTGTTTTTTAATCCAAATCAACACCGCCGAGTTTTTGTCTGTCCACAATGACCCTTAGAATTTGTGCTGGAGTTTCCATTTAGTGCTTTTTATAACCCTAGTTTGCCCCCTGAGCATCCCATAATAGCTATTTGAAACAATAGAATTCACAATGGCCGCTTTCACGACATGACTATGGTATTCTAGGTTCTTTGCCTATTATATTGTTCATGGTTGCTCGTTGTGCATGTGATATAGGCCACTTGGAAAACATTTGGATTGGGGTTTCATCTAAGGTCATTACCGTGCGCTGATTTAGCAGATAATTGGCCTACCTGACTAGGCCCAAGAGGTCGAAACAGCTGTCCACGATTTCAATTCTTGACTTTCAGTTTGGACTCTATCATGTTGTTGTCGCGTTAAGTGTTCTACGTAGTATCAGCCTTGCTTAATTGTATTAAAATCAAAGCTGTTGCACAGTATTTTTGCCTCTTACTGTTTATTGGGCTATAAATGCGGTTGTAACTTCCAATAGGCCACGCTCGATATATCAATATTTTAAAGTCTCTCCGGGGCTTTCGGATTTAAATTGTAAATTTTTAAAGTTTCTTTTGTCTCTCAATTCCCAGGAGAGACTTGAATACAAAGAAATCACCACCAAATATAGAAGTTTGTTCTGAAAGCCTCGGAGCCATTTTAGAATATTGATATATCGAACGTGGCCTATTTTAGGTGTTGCTATACAAATGAATGCTATTGAGTAGAAATTTTACAAGGTCTCATTCGACCTCATCTGTTTCACATGGTTTGGAAAAAAAAGTGTTAAGAAAGAAATGCGTCTTTTTTCTATTAACTATTAACAGATCTCCCCAAGGCTGTAACACTAAATAAATTACCTGACGAAGTATCAAGAGACATCAAGATCATGACTTTAAGTTGGTGCCGCGTAGAACGTGCCTCAACCTACAGAGTGTACAAACGAATCAAGAATCATGATGATGAATGGAATGAATGGAAAAGTGTTAGGTTAACTACAGATGATTCCTACGAAGTCAAAGTGGAGAGAGGCAAAACTTTCCAATTCAAGGTGATCGGTGTTAGCAAGGACGACTTCGAAGGAAAAGAAAGCAACATCGAAACAGTCAGGGTTTTAGGTAAGATCAGATTTAAGTTCCGTACTGTTATCACAGATATCATCAAATAAGTGTAGGAAGTAATTCTTGGCTGGGAATTTACCGTGAATTTGAAAACTTGAAACAGCTACGCAAGGCGTACTTGTGTCTTGTCTTTTTGCTGATTTCCTAAGTGTAACACCCAGCAACACCTGACTACACGGCAGCTCACTTAGGCGTATTGCTAACATGAATTTATAAATGTAAGGGGTTGCTATCTCCTTCTTTGTTGCTTGTTGGTGCGAATTTCTTTATTTGGGAGGTTTAATGAAATGAAGCGATACTGCATGAAAATTGCCTGTCAGTGAAACCACACAATATTTTGATTTCTAATTTGTTATTTGACAATTAAAACTAGCGGTTTTCAATTGACTGTCGTAAAACCAAACCAATAACTTACCAATTAGACCACTCAGCCAATCTCAAACCGTAGTAAAACCAAAATCAAAGTAATTGCCCGCCGATTACTTTCGACACTCAATTGAGAACCTCCCTAAACTAATTAAAAAAATGTTATTATGCTGAAGTTTTCTTGCCTGCTTATGCAGATGTTCCCATGCCAGTTGATATCATTGACCTTCCAAGTGAAATAAGGAAAAGCAATCTCACTTTGAAATGGAACACGCCTGGTGACAATGGAACACAAATAACTCATTACACAGTTTACCAAAGAGTACTGAGTGAAGACGAATCAGCGCCTGACATGACCCCCCTAGGGGACACACAACAACTTGAATTCGTGGTCAGTGGATTGAAAACTGGGAAAACTTACGAGTTTCAAGTGACAGCCTTTAACAAGTGTGGTGAGAGTCCAACAGTTCAAGAGTCCATCAAGAGAGTAAAAGTCTCAATAGGTATACTTAATATGGGTTATATATATTTAGCGACTGCATGAACACTAAAAATAAATCAATGCGACGTGTTGATGTTATAAATATTCAAAAATAGCCAACTGGTCAGAAATACGAATTAGCAAATCAGAAGAAAAGGATTTCACTATAAAAGTTACCGTTATAAAACAACAATGTTTCGACCGTTGACATTAATTTTCAAGTTGAAAAGGAAAATTTCGTATGCGCTTAAATATAAACAATCGGATCCGGAGCGGTTTGGAAGAAATTTCGAAATTTTGAAAAAAAAAGGTCAGAGTAAACTCGACTGTTTAAAATCCCCACTTTTTTCAATTCATTCCGAGACTTTCGCACAGACTAGGGTTAGACACATTATGCTCGTAAATTTGACCGTTATGCTTTTTAGCGTCACCCTAAAAATCGTACCATTATGCCGAAAATTATGCTCGTGTCAGACCATTGTGCTCGTGTGATGCTGGCTGAAATTTCGCCCTTGACTCCACGGTACCACCCAAACGAGTCCCCACTGCTTAAAACGCAACATTTTAATGGTTTTGTTTTACTCTTAAAGGCGAACAACAATAACTCGGTATATCTAAAATGTGTAAAGCATGTTGATACAACTATTGTATATCAGAAATTTGGTATATGTTGATCTCTTCTTGCATTGAAGCATTAATGAACATTCAAGATAGTTTTGAAGCGCAAGGTCTTGCAAATGTTCAAAAGTCGTAGTTAGAAGAAGATCCTTTCAGATGAAGCTGATGATGGAGCAGGAGAACAAGCTTAGCTACTGCTGACCAAAAGGGCAGCTCATCTGCAATATCCTTCCACCAACCAACTGGGTCAACATCAGGCGCAATTCCGTCTGCCTTTGCCAGCCTTTGCGATAGCATCGATGTCGTTTGCCACAGGACGCAAACAGCAGATTTGATGTGGGTTGAACAATCTAGCAGCTTTGAAAATTTCAACTTGGCTGTTACTGAAGTGTACCCATCACTGTCTGAGAGAAGTATTCCCAACCAGGTTGAACAGCCGCTTCGTCATACTGGTAACATTGCTGGGCAACAACACGGTTTCTTCCAGAGATGTACCTCAATACAACAGTGAGGTTTGGGAGGTTGACTACATTAACGCTGTTCTGGATGAATATGAGTTGCTCATAGCATTTTCACGCTAGCGGGCCGTCTCCCACAAGAATATAGGTCGACTCAACCAAGTTCAACCTGTAGGAAGCAGTACGATTGAGTATCATTTAACATTGCCTCAATCTGCTTTAGGGTGGCAGCCCTGCTTCTAGCCTCTTGCAATCTTTGTTGCACGAAAGGGAAAATCTCAGCAAACTGTAGCATGATCTTTTGGTTTTATCAAGTGAGTTGATAATGTGAATTGGCCACCGTAAAGAGATTCGAAAGGTGACGTTTCGAGCGTTAGCCCTTCGTCGGATTCGCTCCGACGAACAAAATCGTAACAGGCTTCTGATTGGTCATACGCTAATTTTCACTGGTGAAAAAATCGTATGACCAATGGGATTGCTTCTCATCAAAAAGACACGATTTTTATTCGATGAGTTTGCACTGGGTAAATCTCAGTACTTATATAATAAGAATTGCATACGCCTAAGCCCACTTTGTAAAACTGCACTTCACAGTAACAATGTAACGATTTCCCCTTCGAGACCTTGGTAAGGAGTCAACTATGTCAATATGGATTCTCTACCGATGGACTTCATTTGTCAAACTTGGTCTTCAAAACATGGTCTTCATCTTCTTCAGGGTCTTCATTCTTCCTAAGTGGGCGCCTGCTAGACCATCATGAATTTCCGTGAGCGATTCTTTAACAAGTTTCCGAGGTAAGACCATCCTGCTCTTAGCTGACGGAATTCTTTCAGGTGACCGCAGATAGCGTACCCCTTCTCCTAGCTCCAATATTTCCCATTGCGCCCAGATTTCTCTTGTTACTCGACTCCAGGGTCGGAGTTCCTCATCGGTTGGTTTCTTCCATTCCCGCAACAATTGATCTGAAACTGGGCCAATAGTAGGATCCTCACTTTGAGCTCGCGCCACATTATCGGTTGACCATAGATCCTTGTCATTGTCTCTTTGACCACGTGGCACCCTATTGGTGACCGCTGCTACCTCTGGCTTTGCAGATTGAGCACATGAGGGGCATTCTCCATGATTTCGCCTAGGCCGTCGAGACAAGCTGTGTGCGTTACTGTGTTGCTTCCTGGCCGGTGCTGTACCTGACAGTCGCACTCTTGGAGGCGTTCAAGCCAACGAGCCACCTGCCCTTGAGGCTCTTTAAAGGACCTCAGCCATCTAAATGAGCAATGGTCAGTTCGTATACGGAACCTTTGCCCTAACAAATAGTACAGGAACTAGTCAACATAGGTCACTAAATCAAGCATTTCCAACCGAGTGGTGCAATAATTCTTTTCATGTCCATTCAAGGAGAGATTACGATAAGCAATCACCCGCTCGACTCCGTCTCGGTCCATACACGCAAAAAAAGAACTCGGCCAATATCCAGCCGTCTTGACCTAACACTTGGTCAATAACCCATACTTATTAAATGACAAGCTCCGTGAGCGGGCATGATAAACCAAATCCTGCGCTGTGATTGGCTACCCGAGCGGGCAAGGTGGCGCTATCTTGCCCGCTCGGGTTTTTATAGGTCACATAATAAACTACTTATTAACCTCAAACGTTCCGTATTTACGAGAAAATCTTAAAACTCAGCCTTGCCGTATTGACCACGCCATCGCTCGGTCAAAACCTCACTCTCGGCTAGTAAGTAGTTAGTACGGACCGCGAGACGATGTTACTAAAAGGTATATAATGGATTTCTCTCGCGTCTCCATGTATTGGGACCGTAATGGATGGTTCAAATTAAGGCTAGACGTAAAATCAAAGACCGAAAAAGCTCTGATTTCAGAGCCACCTCAAATTTTAAAAAATGTAAGGTAGTTCTGGTCCCTATATAGAGAATTTTTTTAAACTTTTCCAAAAGTTGCGCACTTATCGTACTTATCAAAAGTTGATAATACCAAAAAAATTAATATTCCCGTTTTTGAATTAAAGCTGTAATTAAGGGTGTTTTTAGCAGAACATACTGTTGCTATAGAAACCTATTGTGTCACAAAAATGATAACGAGTTCAACAATGACTGGGCAGTATTTTGATACCATGATTGTAGCATCACGTGATATAGCGTGGTTATCATTAGTCAAACTTTAAGTGCTGGAAACTGTTTTGGGCCACCTTAAAAGACAAATTTTTTTATAAGTTGCTTGTATGACTGATCCTGCTTTTCTAAATTGAATACTTTACTTTTCAGATGAAACTTCAGACGTAGACCATCTAGTAACCTTTGTGGGTTATGTATGGTAATTACTTCGTGATTGGTGGAATGGGAACAGAGGTAGTTAAAACATAAGGAAGATAGTTTAAAATAATCAGTATTAGTATATACACACTCAGTGATCTTGGCGTTTTAAGCAATCTGATTGGTTCGCTATCTCTGGCTAATGAGCATTATTCACCCCCTACCGAGTGAATAATGCGTTTCGCGAATTCGCACATGCTTTGTACCGCTTGCACGTTTTCCACGCATGAATTGAGAGATCAATTAAATCGATTTTTAATGGTTTCCTTCTGAAAATGTTGTTGAGATCACTTCCTGTGTATATACTAAACAATTATTCTTCTCAATCTCGGTGAATAGTGGCAGAATATTTACCTCGATTTCAAAGAATAATTGTTAACTATGTGATGATGCTGGGCCGAGTTGTTCGAAAGCCGGTTAACGCTAACCCAGGATTAAAAGTTAACCGAAGTATCAATTTTTCTTGTTTAAAACTGAATGTTTCCGCTCACTTCTTATCTTTTGTGTAGTTTGCCGTGGTTCATCGCTGTTGCAGTCTGCTGAAGCTGAAGGACAAACAATATAAACAGAAAACCTCTCCGAAAAAATACTGACAAGACTGAAATCAAAATTCTGGCTAATCCTAGGTTAGCTTAATCGGGCTTTGAACAACCTGCCCAGATGTATTTAAATCCTCAACTGGGCCGGGTTGTTCAAAGCCCAATTAAGGCGGGGGTAAACGTGAAGGCTGTTTTGAGGTTGCTTAACACGGCCTTTCTGCCAATATCTCAGTCACGTTTCAAGCGATACTAAATCTCTCTGCTTATCTCATTAACCACTGTTTGGCTGTTTTGTGTAAATTTTTGTCCATTTTGGGAAAGAGATATTTTTTCTCAAAGAATAGGTTAAATTGAAGAAAATATGAAATGTTGAAGATTTGATGGATTTGGAAAATTGAAATTTGAAGTGAAGAATTAGCAGACGGATACAAACAGTCCCCTAGCAACCTGGGGCTCTCTTTTGCGGGGGTCAACTGTCTGGTAGTGTTTCCAACCCATCTTAATCCTAACAATTTCCTTCTTTATATCACTTCAAATTTGACACCTATTCATGTTTACCCTCGCCTTAAGCTAATCCAGGATTAGCCAGAATTTTGATTTGAGTTTTGTAATTTTTCGGCGAGGTTTTCTGTTTCTGTTTATATTGTTTGTCATTCAATAATCCCAAACCACACAAAACATAAGAAGTGGAAAACATTTTTATACACTAGAAAAATAAATACTTCGGTTAACTTTTAATCCTGGCTTAGCATTAACCGGCTTTTGAACATTACCCGGTCCTGTATAGTATAATACGCCCTATAATTTATTTTTATAATGATAACTTTCTACTAAATGTAAATAATCATCTTGTAGGCAATGTGCTGCATATAAGTAGAGTACTAGAGTACTCCCTTTCTGAAACAGTGTGGGGCGTGAAAGCAAAATACTGCACTTGTAACTAGCACGCATTTTAAAGCTGATTTTTAAGTGTACTCATTCCTTCTTGTAGAATTCTTGATTGTACGTATTTGTGTATTACATGTTATCTAATTAATTGTCTCTCCAAATCGCTCGATCGGAGAACCAAGATTAGAACAACCCTTTTAAGGGGACATTCATATGTCCACTTGAAACTAGCTACGTCCCAGAGCAGACATAGTAACATATAAAACCTCGTTTGCAAGCAAATAACTCATTTCTCAGTTGTTGTATGTCACAAAATTAGACCGTCATAACTAACCAGTTTTTTCTATATCCTATTACAGTTTGATCAGGCTTAAAGACCTTACTTCAACTTCAGAGTGTAATTAGGACCGATAGAGAGAATTAGTGCAATTGGGACGCGATGAAACCGCTTCTTTCTCGATTGAGATTTCTGAAACTTCGCGGGCTTGGTTAGACGAAATCTACAATCACAGTTACTCAGTTATAAACAGAAGGCTTGTCAAAGACGCTTATGATTTTAAGGAACGCCGTTCTAGATAGCGTTAGGGATCTTGTTAAATAAACTTCAGAGTGCTCAGGGAGTGCACAGGCGCGGATCCATACCGGTTTCCACCGTTTTACGGAAATCGGTCAGATATTTCAGAATTACTCAGAAACTCCAAAAAGGGGACATAAGGAATAACATTTCCTAAGGGTACACGGCCCTGGTCTCCTCTAGAAGGCACTCGTTGTTTCGGAAATCAGTCACAATTTATCCTGGATCCGCGCCTGGTGCACGTCAAGTTTGCCTTGTTTATATATTCAGCTCATTGGTTGTTGTTATAGAAACAGCTTTAAGTCGCGTTAATTTTGTCAAGCGTTAATTTCCGCGACGTTAATTAAGTGCAGCGATAATTTCCGCGCTCTTAATTTCCAGTATTTTAACCCCAATTTTGGAACCTGTCCAGACATTCTTTCAAGACACCTAAAAAACATTAACTAAAAGCTTTATTTCTTTCCATTTACCCTTAATTTTTCATCTTTCACAAAAGCTAAGGCGAAAGTTTACAATATTTCGAGTTCATCGTCGTTGTCGCTGTCAGAAGTGATGTCAATATCTTCTCCTTTGATTTCGGCCAAGATAGATTTCGAATCGTCAACATAGCCTTTCTTGCCAGAATATGAGACTTCCTTTGCTCTCTCTTTCAAAATCGCCAGGCTTCTCGCATTGCTCCACTGGACAGAAACGACCAAGTAACCCCTACGTTTAGAATTTTGCATATTGTGTTTGAATTTTTTTTTTAAATCCAGTGTTGAAATAAATTTGTTCTAGTTGTCACTACCAACTGTGTCTTAATCGCAATGATTTCCTTTATTGTAAAAGTCTACCTCCTCTCTCGCGTTAAGTTTCTTTATTCGAAAGTCGTCTTCCATTAAATTCACGTTAATTTTCAACACCTTAATTTCGAGGAGCGTTAATTTCCTATAATAAGGTAGTCGCGAATAGTGGCAAATAGTTGCAAATGGGGGGGGGGGGGGGCAGCGAGGAGCGTTAATTTCCTATAATAATTTCCTATAATAAGGTAGTCGCGAATAGTGGCAAATAGTTGCAAATGGAAAGGGGGGGGGGGCAGTGACGAATAACAGAAAATTTGCCACTCGCAGTGAACCTCGCAGCAATGTGGGATGGGATTTTTCCTGCCAAAAAGCGTAGATGCCTATCAGGACAAAAGGTGTTTCTAAACGTAATTTATTCCTTTCTCACTGCTGCAAAAGCGTAAATATATCTTTATGAGGTTATCCTTGTGTTTTCTGTTTTCTTACTGTCGGCGATGGACAGCCCTAGCCTAAGTCCTGAGAAGAAAAGGTCATAAATTAACTAAATTGGATAATTAATTAACGAAGATGTCGTTGTACCACCAATCTCAATTTCACAGCGACATTAAACAATTTACGCCTCCTTTGTCAGTATTTTAATGCACATTTTCCCTTTCTTTCATAAGTTGGCTATTTTCCTTTTCTCGGAAATTGTAATTTATATGATTAATTGATAATAGACTACGTGTACTCCAATTCGGTCTGTAATCATACTCGTGATAAACAAATCGGACTCCCGCTACGCGGTCGTCTGATTTTGTTATCACTTGTATGGACTCCACTCAGTCCTATTACTACTACTGATCATAAAAAATTACAATTTCCTCGATTGTGATTGGTTTAAAAAGCTTCTATTTTCCACTAATTCACTTGCCAAGTTGTTTTCGGACATTTTGTTATCGGATAGTTTGTTATCGGACAGTTCAATTAACCAATCACATTCAAAGTTGTAGTTTTTTAGATCAACTAATCGCAATTTCAGAGCGACATGAAACAATTTACTCCTTTTCATGCTAATTTTCCCTTTCTTTTATAACTTGGCTATTCTTCTTTTCTCGGAAATTGTACATTTTATGATTAACTGGTAATAAGACTTCGTGTCGTCCAATTCGGTCTGTAATCATCCTCGTGATAAACACATCAGACTCCCGCTGCGCGGTCGTTATCACTTTTGTTATCACTTGTATGATTACAGACCAAATTGGACTCGTTGCAAGAAATAAACGTATGTAAACAGACTACCTAAACTAAGCCACAATTAGCAGCAACAAAACTCTTCTGCTATATCTCTGCGCTTTACAAACTCACGACAAAGGGCGGAATATAGAAGCTTGTATGTCGTAGCCTGCGAGCAAGCTCTCCATTTGGGTCTCACGCGAGATTTATTTTGGGAGATTGCGCGGCCGCTCTTGAGTCCCACCCCAATCCTCCCGCCGCCGCTCGCCGCTCGCCGCTCGCGCCCAAAGTAAATCTCGCGTGAGACCCAAATAGAGAGCTTGCTCGCAGGCTATGTATGTCGCATCGGAGGAATTTTTGTGGTATTCCACGTTATTCTGATCGAAACCAACATTTTCAACGCCTTTTTTCGTATTCCTTGTTATTCTTATTGAATCTAGTAATATCTCCATCCGGCTGAATCTCAAACGACGTGCTAGGCTCTCCCAAGAGTTTCCAATACTCATTGACAGCTTTTCCAGCTCATATTGTACGAAGGGCAATCTTCTTTTACTAAAATCATGAAAAATAAATGAATAAGAGGTTAATTTAAACACTTCGTTCATATCAACCAAGCGGGATGCCTGCTTGGGATCAAGAATTTCACCGTAGTCTTGGGTACAGGCCAAAAGCTGTGGGGTATACACTCTTTCATTTTATAAGAACATACACTCTTTCTTTTTGTATTAGAATATGTTTTATAAGAATATCGAGGCTGAAATTTGAAGAATTTTAAGAGCAAACCCGAGGCTGAGTTTTTGAAAAAGAATATAATTTTGTTTGGTAAAAATTGATAAATTCAATACAATTATGTGTTTAACATAATTTTATAAACCGTATAAAATTCTTTTTTTTTCCAAACCCCGAATCACTTCTTGCACGATTGCCAACACGTTTTGACAGCAAGTCCTGGGAAATGAATTTCAGTTTCTGCTAGCTCTGTAAACTGAAATGGCAAGCAGGAGGGGGCTGCATGTTGTTTTGGTATTAAATTTTCAGTTTTATGTTTTGCCGACACAAGTATACGATATGAGCTAAACTCCGTGTTAGTTTTATCAAAACTGGAGACCTCTAAACATCCTAAACTATGACTACAAAAGAGCGGCAAAATTAACTGCTTATCACTTGATGTCTTCTCTCCCTAATATCGCCAACTATGAGCAGACTGGTTTTATATATCAATGGTAAATTTATTGGAGAAAACATTTCGGCAGTGTTTTCAAAACAAGCCAGCAGCCGCCGGAGTTCCGCAGCCTACTGGATTATATATCGATGACTACTCTAGTTATAGCAATCACCTTGCGATAAACAAACTGCATTGAACATGTGTCCTGTCAATTAATTCCTTACGACAGCAGAGTAACTTCACACTCAATATTGCAGTAATAATTGTTCTTCTTTATGCAATAGAAAGCTTGTTAAAAAGAAAGCTCAAGACATCCGCTGTATTTTCTTCCCTTGACATGAAAGGACGTGGGGCCTTGTGGTTCCTCTTCCAATATTCAGGATTATTCCTGTTTTTGCATTCTGAAAATGTATTTTACACGATAGAATGGTCTTTCATTAAAATAGCCTTTCACTAATTTTGGTTTTGGTAGTAGCATCTTATGGTAACTGAATCTCTAACTGTCACACAAAAAGCTACGTTTTCAACAACGGTTGGGCGAGAGATTTCTTTCTCTCTCATTCATTTGCAGTTTGTGAAAATAAAATTATTGACAATACAACACTTATTCTAGATGGAACAAAAACAATTTGCCTCTCTTAAAATCCTGGATGATTGTTATGAAGTGTCTGGTTTAAAACTCCACGATAAAAACAAAGAAAGAAAGGGCTTGGAGTAAGTGGTACGAACTATATAACTGAAATGAATTCCTCGTTGGCTACCCATTATCTCATGTCCAACGCGTGCTCGTGGAATGCAAATGCTGCAATGTGATTGGCTGAGCTTCTCGCATCAGCCATTATAGTTGACCGCCAAATTTTATCGGAATCTTATTGGTTTGAATTGATCACGTGACTCAATAGTTTTCATCGACGGAGAGACACTGGATACTTTCCGTTCAACCAAAAATTCCGAAAATTCGAAACAGGGTCAAATGGTACGGAAATTTCCTGGGAAAGTTTCCAGAAAATTCGGAAGTTGTTGAATTTTCGTTAAGCGAACCATGCAATTGAAAATTCTGGAAATACCGGCTGGGGAGTCCAGTGGAACGGTAATTTCCGGTAAGAAATTTCCAAAAAATTTTGTTATACCCTGCCGCAAAGTTTTCCTCCTTCCTGTAAATTCCGGGAAATGCTGTACCATTCGTCAATGGAAATTTCCGGAAATTCAAACCGGAATTTTTGGTTGAATTCGCTACTTGCACATAACCATAATCCTTTGCGTTTTGGGGGGTAACCAGTAGAAGAAATGTATGGTATCATGACAAAAATTAATTCGGTGAGCTCGCAAAACCAGCTACTAATGCTTAAAAATGCACCAGAATTTACCAAAATCATGATAGGAGAAATTTGTACTAGTTTATAACTAAATGTAGAGAATTTTTTTTTTCGTCCATACATCGTCTTGTAATTTTACAGACGATGTATGGACAAAAAAAAAATTCTCCATACATCGTCTTGTAATTTTACAGACGATGTATGGACAAAAAAAAAATTCTCTACATTTAGTTATAAACTAGTACAAATTTCTCCTATCATGATTTTGGTAAATTCTGGTGCATTTTTAAGCATTAGTAGCTGGTTTTGCGAGCTCACCGAACTAATTTTTGTCATGATACCATACATTTCTTCTACTGGTTACCCCCCCAAAACGCAAGGGATTATGGGTCATGTGCAAGTAGCGAATTGAAAACGCCCACTTTTTAAACTATAGAGTGTTTTTGTCGATCAAGGAAGTTCTACCGGCTGATAGTTGCCCGCGGAAATTTGATGTTCTGAAAACAAATATTTGCCCACGAGGCTTCGCTTCTCGGACAACTATCAGCCGATAGTTCCTCCACGGCAAAAACACTCTATAATATAAATAGAAATTTCGAGCTCGTAATCCAATTTTTAATTAAATGTCTTCAATTCGTATTCGCCATAACTTTGCCGCTTTTGTATATCGACGGAAAACTAATAAGCTTCTAGGTATGGCTATCCACGCCTATTAAAGTGCACTGCAGTGAACTTAGCGATGGAAATTTAATGTTACTTCTGAATCACTTTTCACCATGCAGCTCGTCTTACTTCAGGGGAGAACAAATTTATCGCCAGCTGGTTACGTGTAGTGAAATACCTTGGCGTAAAATGACCCGATATTGCCGGTAGTAAACGGCACATGTAAAGAGAGCAAAAAGCAAAAACAAAACCAAAAACGAAACAAAGCAAGGTTCATTTATTTTCAATACATACAGATGAATGTTAGGCCAGGTCACCAATTTGGTGTTGATTGCTTCAATTCTCTTAGAGTCACAAGTGCCAAAGTTGACGAGGGTCTCACACGCCCCCACTCACCCCTCCCTTCCGCTCCTCCTCCGGTCTGAATGGGGTTAAAATTAAGAAAATACCGTACTGGAAACTTTTCATTTATAAGAAATGTGTTTAGAATGCTTCTGAAACAATAAGACTAGCTACTCTCGATTTCTATGGAGATGTTTTGTTTTTTTAAGGAAAAAAAAAGATCATCACACTTAGTGGCGTTTTTGGGTTTGATCTTCGCCGCATTTCATTGTGTGCGAACAATTGGGATGTACATTTCGCATATTTCTGTAATTTGGTTTTCGACTCGGTTCACTTCTTCTTGGAGCAGTTGTTCGGTGGAATGCGAGAAAGACTATTTTCGTCCTGAACTAACAACTCGTTACAAGAAATGATCCTCTGTGGACAGATAGGCCCTTAGCAGCTAAGCCATCACGTGATCTACTGCTCATAAAATTATGGGCTGCAACTTAAAGAATGCCAGAAATGGTAAAAGCATGTCGAAAGTATCCAATGGGCAAGTTTTAGGCCCCTGGCATTAGAGAATGAGATTTTATAACGGTTTGAAATTGTAAAAAAATTAAGAAGATTTGTATGGAAAAAGTTGTTGGAGAGCAAGGGCTTAGATATCCAACTTAGATATCCTCTAAATTTACCGAAAATTCAAACTGGTGTATAAACTTACATGGGGATCAAACTTGGACATTTTGGTATTTTCGATATGCTCATTCTATTTCTGGCATTCTTTTATTATAACCCATAATATAAAACTGTTTTAGTAAAGATTGGTCACGCGACCCCAGCTGTTAAGGGCCTATTACCTGAGCCACACTTAACAGCAACAAAACTCTTCTGCTAAATCTCTGCGCTTAACAAACTTATGACAAAGGGCATAATGTAAAACCTTGTAAGTTGCATTAGAGGCATTGTTTTCTTTCCACCCAAACAACATTTTCAACGCCTTTTTTTCGTATTCCTCGTTATTCTTATGGAAGCTAGTAATATCTGCATTACTGAATCCCAAACGACGTGCTAGGCTCTCCCAAGAGTTTCCAATTGCCAGTGACAGCTTTTCCAGCTCATTGTACGAAGGGCAACCTTCCTTTACTGAAATAAAGTTAAATGAATAAGAATTTAATTTAAACACTTCTTTCATATTAACTGAGCCATGAGTTGAGCAGGATGCCTGCTTGGGATCAAGAATCACACCGTAGTCGTTGGTACAGGCCAAAAGCACAGAGGTCTATACTCCCTCTACCCCCGCGTTAAGCAAGTCCTGTGAAAAGAATGTCATTTTCCGCTAGCTCTATAATCAAGACTAGTCTGATAGCGGAGCTCCGGCGGCCCGCGCCAAGCGGCGACTTCCCACAACATGGCGGTCATACTACAGTCAACATCCTTGGTTTTGAGCGTACATCTGATTTTAGACATCCATTTTATGGTCAATTGACCAGTACCACGTGGCCATATCGCGGGCTCACAGGTTATTTTTTCAAGGTTGCATGTTTTTTCAAAGTTGACCGCTGACCAAATACGGGTTTTGGTTTGGATAATACACGAGAATAAGCAAGGCTGATTACACAGTATAGGGATATATTTTCCAATATTTCGGAAGGCACGGCCTTCCTTCCTCAGGGTGTAACAGAGAATGACTCTAGTTTTAAACGTTACAAATTTACAAATTTTGGATGGCGGGCTCATGTCAGGTTAACTTGTTGTAATCAAGGCCAGTTTGTTTGGCGAACACTTACAATTTGTGCAGAAACTACACGACCTACATCGGATTTTCTCTTAGCCCAGGGTCATTTGTTTTGTGTACTTTGAAATTAATGAAACTCAAAAATAGAAGGCCAAACAATATAAACAGAAAACCTCACCGCAAAGTTACAAATTTTCGGGCTTTAAACAACCCGGCCCAGGAGCTCCGCTTTCAGGCTTGTCTAAATTTTTAGATTAGATTGAATGATATCGATCTTGTAGATTAACTAGGCCTTCAAAATAGAATGTAATTGTTACCAGCTTTGGCTCCACAAGTCTTTGGTGCTTCAGGACTTTCCGCTCCTCCTTCAATTGACCGCTGTTCTATTGTAGGCGCACCTTTTTAGAATGTACAACAAACATTTAAAATACAATTTATGATTGTCAATAAATTAGCCGACAGCATGTTTTTAAATGGGATCTAGGGTACAAGGGAATTTGGAAGATCCCTTTTTAAGTATTCTTGCATCATTACCTATCTTTGCGTTGAATATGTTAAAAAGGTTTTGCGTTCTTCTGGAGTCCATTAAATTCTGTGACTTCGTCCTCGCTCCGGCTCGTTATACATACGCTTACATACGATTCGCTCCGACGAAGGGCTAACGCTCGAAACGTCAGCTTTCGAATTTCTTTACGGTGGCCAATTCCCAGTACAACTCAGTTGTTAAAACCAAATTATCTTGTAATACTCCTCACCGACACAGCACCACAGTTTTTTTTAGAAACGTACCTCCTTTATACAAACGCTCAATTGATCAAAAAATAACAGAAGAGACAAACAGAGCAAGAATGAAGCGATTGGAATTTTGAGTCGCCCTATACTTAACCACGTTCCTCAGCCTGCAAGTGTTAGCGCGACCAGTGTTTCTAATAAAGCGATTACCATGCGATGCCAGATGAAGGCGCATCAAAAAAGCCTTTACCAAAAAGAACGCAGCTCTTAATCACCAACATTGCAACTAGGTATCTTTTAACACAACAAGAAATATGTGAATAAAGAAAACATAATGTCATTTTGTACAATGCAATGTAATACAATGCAATGCAATACAATGCAATGCAATGCAATACAATGTATTGCAATGCAAGGCAATACAAGCTTGAATGCCATTCTCTAAAGAGAGCTTTTCAATAACAATGATATAAATTTTGAAGTCAACATAAGATAAAATGATGGCATTTCTAAAAATTGCGATAATACAATGACGAATAAAAGCAGAATATAAGTAAGTTAACGGCAGATACTATAAAAAAACTATAAGATAAAGGGTAATAGAAGTCCAACAGTAGCAATTAATTGTAGACATGATGATAGATGCTAATGAAGCCACAGCGCTACTAGTGGAAAAAACGGACCTGGAAAAAGTTTCAGGCTTTGAACGGGATTCGAACCCAGGACCTTTGCGTTACCGGTAGCGTTATGGCTGTATTCGTATCTATCATCATATAAGATAAAGGTTATATAAAATAAGAAAAATTGTGGTAATAAAACTGAAACTAAGACGGACTTGAGAAAAAAGCGACGAGTAAATTAGCCCTTAATTTACGTTGAGTAGTAAAGTAGGAACAGAGTGTCAGAGAGTTGTCTAAACTGTTCCATTAGCTGACTGTGCGGTAATAAAATGTCCTCTGTCCAGATCTGGATTTAAATAAAGGGATGTGCAAGAATATCACCTTCACTGTCCACAAGCTCCAGCCTAGTTCGTTCAGGTTTCTGGGTACTAGACTTGTCTGAGAGTCTTCTTGACTTCGAAGCTGATGGCCCTTTGAAGAAAATAAAGGGATAAACTTCGAAACTGCACTAGCTTCACAATTCATATCAATAAAATACTATTCTTAAAAGTTCAACTGAATATAACAAACTCTGCAACGCATAGGAAAATTTAAAATCTAAATCGGAGAGAGGAGTTCTTGGAGTAAAAAAGGTGTAGAAACCAATTCTTCGCCTGGTCCCAGTCCGCGCGGCTATGCTTTCTTAGTTTGACCTTCGCGCGGGTTACGCAAATCGCAAAGTGTTCGTTCGCGTTTATAAGTGATACCAAGTAACGTTTCGTTCTTTATGCTGTATCGCAGTTTTCCCAAATCGTCAAGTAAATAATAATAATAATAATAATAATAATAATAATAATAATAATAATAATAATAATGAAAACTACAGTTTCCTCGATTGTGATTGGTTTAAAAAAACTCCTATTTTCCACTTACTCACTTGCCAAGTTGTTATCGGACAGTTTGTTATTGGACAGTTTGTTATCGGACAGTTCAATAAGCCAATCACATTCAAAGTTATAGTTTAAATCAACCGATCACATTCAAAGTTGTAGCTTAAATTCAACCAATCATATTCAAAGTTGTAGCTTAAATTCAACCAATCGCAATTTCATAGCGACATGAAACAATTAATGCCTCGTTTGTCAGTCTTTTAATGCAAATTTTCCCTTTCTTTCAAAACTTGGCTATTCTTCTTTTCTCGGAAATTGTAATTTTTATGATAAATTGGTAATAGTTTTGTATTAAGTATATTAGTCAGTAGTTTCACTAGCAACCTTTGTGGCTTCCTTTGGTGTTGATATATGGGATCCCAGCAATGTGGGTTCCCACTCCACTGATGAGCAATCTCGTGATCAGCGGGTAAAAGGAAAGTAGTGTATGTAAGGGCGGGAATGTGAATTGATATAAAATTAACAAAAAGGTTAGTGGTTAAAATTGAGCGAGCGACCTCTGTAACAAAGCACACTTCAAACTCAATTATGATAAAAAGTATTAAAATTAGTATAAAAATAAATAAATTAAATTAAATTAAAATGGAAAAAAAAAAATTTAAAATGAAATGTTATAGCAAAGCAACCATGAGCATAAAGTAAGGAATGGGGATAAAAATGTTGACTTGGAAGGTGGTAAAAAATTGCTAGTGGCAGGTGTTTTTTGAGCTGTTTGGGTGCTTGGGATAGGGTAGGGTGTTAAAATTCTAAGAGGGTAAGGGTAGGATTATTTATTTATCATATGGAAAACAAATACCTAAGGAGTATGTGTGGTGGGTTTGTAATGTAAAAGCATAATTACCTAGTAATGTGTGATTTATAAGGGATTATGAATTGATTGAATTTCTCCTTTCTCCATTTAGATATAGCCATTGACTATGGTGAAGGTCAAAATAGAACCACATGTGGCCTTTAGAATTGAGGTTTTGTATTATGAAGTCAATTTGCCTCGCTCTCTTTTCTCCTTTGGTATGTGATGCCCAATGCTGTGACGTTAAGATCCATTTTGATATAACTTCTGGTGAACAACCATTGCCAATGAAAAACAATAAAAGTTTGAAAGTGTCATTGTCTCCTGTAGGTTTTTTCCAGAAAAGTTGTTGTATGTCGGTGGGCCAGGTTTGGATGGAATAAAAGACGTCTCCGTTAAGTAAGTAAAAAAGTTGTAGGCGTTCATTTGTAATTTGTTGTCTTGATTGTTGCCATATGCGGGTGTTAAAAAACTGTATAGTGGAGATGTGATCTATTTCCATAAGTGTTTATGTTGTTGTAGCTGTAGAAAAGGTAAAAGGGTTATTAGAAAGAAAGATCTACTGTAGAGTTATTATTTGCATAAAGGTCTTGATAAAAGTTTTCTTGATTTTTTTATGGCTATTTTCGTTGATTAGTGTTCGGTCGATGGGTTGATTGAAAACTATTATATGTTGTTTGGACAAAAATATAGCTTGGGGTATGTGAAATGGGGTAAAGTTATTCCTTAAAGTGAATCCTTAAAGTGAATCAAATTTTCAGGGTTAGTTTCAGGTAATGGCTGTGAGAAAATCCTTTTTTGGGTTTGGTTTAGTGTAGGAGGGTTAGGTAGAAAATTTAAAATTTCTTTTGATTATAGAGAAGGTGGGTGGGATTGTATGGAGGGGATGGGGAGGTAAATATCAAAGAGGAATAACAGCAACAACAAATCTTTATATTAAAAATAAACAACAGGAAAACAATTTAATATAGCATCGTTCTCTTTGTGGTTGCAGGATATAGCCTTGGTAATACTTATTAGAAAAGAACAATTTTTGTTCTGGGAAATATGATGATATTTTAAAGTAAAAATTTTTATTATATATAGAAAGGAGACAACCTTCGTTCTTAAAATGTTGGTTGAATTAAAAATAATGAGAGTTGATGAGGGCTGAGGGTTTGGTAGGGGTAGGGGTAGGGGTAGGGGTAGGGGTTAATGTGTCTTGTGAGGGTTTGGGACCGGTTTCAAAACAACAACGAGGAGGGGAAATTGAGAATAATTTAGAATTGTTGTCGAAACATCAGTTAATAATGTGGAATAAAGATGGAGGTATTTATATGTAATACATAGTAATATCTGTAAATTGAAATTCGTTTCAGAGAAGTTGGATTGAGGAGTAGAAGTCAAGGAAACGAAATATCAATAAGAGGTTTGAGATAGATAGAGATGGAAAGAAATGGAAACCATCCGGCCGGGTAGAGGAAAAAAGGATGCATCGGCACCTAGGCTCCTAATGGTTGTGAGTCGTCAGGGGCAAAGCACAACCGAGCAAGGATGTTTCTAACCTGGTACCAGGTTAATGCCCGACATCCTCGTGCCGAGTCCTTGTTGAAGAAAACAAGAAAAATAGCGCAACTTACGGGAGAAATTTTGGAAAACATATTGGAACTTACTCGGGCAAAATGCGGAGATAATACCGAGGAGAATAAATATGTAAACAAAATAAATGGACTCGGAAATAAAAACTGAAAAGTATCAATTAAAAAGTGTAAAAACTGGCGTGTCTCCAAATGTATATTGAATGGAAATGTCATGAAAGGGGATTAAAATGTAAGAGGAGAGGGGCGTGTTAATAATTACACAAAGCTAATATAGATAGATACCTTATGAGATATGAAAGGACGCTGTTTTGTCGTTCAGGCAAAAAAGAAACCAATAAAAATTGTTGTTGTTGCCGGCTTCTTGTTTCTAGTCAGTGAAGTGGAAAGATCTTTATCTGGGATGGTCACGTCATTATGGCGTGATCGTATTGCGTGATCGCTATGACGCACCGGCAGCGCGCGATTGCTCTTGGGAATTGTTGAATTAGTTTTCTCGTGCTCTGTCGTTAGAGAAATTTATACCTCTGAATTGTCGAAAAAAAACAAGTATATCTTGTGATAAAGGAGACAACGATGTGCTTTGGGAGTAGAAATGAAAAGGAAACGTTAACGTTGGGAAATCGAACGTTGTTGGAAGGGGATTTGTTGTTGAGATGCTTCGTTCCATCCTGGTTGGGTAAAAAGTATGGCGTCAGTTGAGCGGTGAGTCAAGTGTATTTAAAATCGGAACTTAGATAACCATTGTATCGTAGAGATAATTATAATGATCTAAGAAATGGTTGTTGAGATGTGCAATTCAATTCAACCATTAAGAATTTAAGTGAAATATTTATTAATGTAAGGATTTAATACATTAAAATTCGAATGGATTTAACTTAACCCTTAAGTCTTAATGGCTGTGTAAATATTTACAGTACAAAGCAGATATAAATACATGTAATAGAAACTTAAATTTTTGACGCAGATAGTGTGGAATAAACCCCGCAATAAGGGTAATGAAAGTATAGAAATATTACAATTAAGACAAATTGGAATTTTGATAAAAAATTTCATGAAGTACATGAATGGTGTCTTGGTGGTCAATTGCAGTCTTAAAATACAATTGAATTATTAATAAAAGAATATAGATATTTGTTTACAAACATTGTTTTTGTTATTTAAATGTGCGAAACGCTAAACAAAAGAATTCTTTACTTCACCAGCCAATAGTTGTCTGGTTGGCATATTAATAACAATAGGTGACGTCACTGATATCATTGCTATTCTATATCAGTGGTAATTTTTTCGTATTGAATGCAATTTAGTTTGAAAATAATTCAAGATTTACATAAATGTACAAGAGTACATTGATCACATTTGTATCATTAAATTTGCTAAAATTGGAGTATAATAAGTGTAAAATAGTGAGTAGACTAGCTGTTGAATAGTAAAATTATTAAGAATTTATAATTTTTGAGTGTAGGAGTTTGTTGGTGAGTAACATAGTGTGGAGTTTTGTGGTGTTGCAGTAAGCTTTGGTGAGTTTGGGGATATGTATGTTGTGGTATTTGTGTAGGATGTGACGTACAACTTTGTCAGTTCGGGCATGTTTGTTGTATTTGCTGTGGTAGTAAACTGTAGGTTTGTTATTGGAGCGGTGTGTTTTGTTAAGTCGTCGTCGTTTGTGATTGTAATAAGGTAGCCAAGGGTAGGAGTTGTCAGTAATAAGTTTGTTGGGGTAGTCTAAAGCAGTCAGTCGTAAAGTAAACAGTTTGTGTATAAAGCTGTAGTCGTCTTTGGTCTTTGACAGTCTGCTGTATCGTATTGTCTCAGTCTTGATGATGCCTGTGAAAATGTGTTGTGGATGATTTGATGAGAAGTGTGGATACATGTATTTGTGATGTGGTTTTTGGTAAATGTGATGGTGAATTTTGTGATACAGGATAGTGTGGTAATTGAGTGAAATTGTGAGGTCCAGGTAGTGAGTGGAATGACAGTTTGTAGTGAAAGTGATGGGGATTTGGGGAGGATATGTAGAGGATAAATGGGTGATATGGTTTGTAATGCTGTTTCTGTCAGTCAACATAAATCCATCGTCAATGTATCTACAAAAAATAAAAAGGCCAGTGGTGTCATTGTTTGAAAAAAATGTAAGCTCGCTGAGCAGCAAAACCAAATCGGCAATTTGCCGACTATGGTAGCTGCCCATCGCAACCCCTTTGGTCTGTTGATAAATGTCCTGTCCAGAAAGGAAAAAATTACGGTCGTTAACAAAATTGTTTAAATTAAGTAAAAAGTCTCTGTAGAATGTTGGTAAGGCAAGTAATTTACAACTGGTGATGATGGCATGGATGGTGTCTGAAAATGAGATGTTGGTGTAGAGTGATGTAAAGTCAAAAGTTGTTAAAGTGAATTTGTCAATGTCGTCAACATAAAAATCGTGAAGTAAGTCTAAAAGGTCTGTTGAGTTGTAAATTAATGGGTAAGGTATATTTCGTTCTTCAAAAATGTCTTTCAGTCGTAAAATAATTTTGTCAAGTTCGGTACCAAGTAAACGTGAGGGGTTAGAGGTTGTCCAGCTGTGTGCAGTTATAATTGGTCGTCCAGTCAGTTTGTTAAGGTTTGAGGGTGAGGCAGCATCAGTTAGTTTATGTACTTTCGGTAGAAGTTTCATGTAGGGAAGTTGCAGTTTGTCTTGTGTAACAGTGTTAAGTAGTTGCTTGTCAGTCGAGGTTGTAAGCAGTTTGTTAAAGTGTATTTGTAGCTTGCGTAGTAATTTGTTGGAGTCTGTGATAGTCTTAGTTTGGTCAAAATTGTTAATTCGTTTGTAAGTAGAGGAGTCTGAAAGTTGTCTAGTGTATTCGTTTGTAAACCATGTGGTAGGCACAAGTGCCCATCCTTTGTTAACCCTCTACTTTTTGGTGCGTCTTATAACCGAGTATTTTCACATAATTTTTAGTTTGAGAACTGAGCTTGATTAAATTGCTAAGTTTGGGGTGCGTCTTATAACTGAGTGCGCCTTATAACCAAATAACTACAGTAATTAAAACAGTTGAATTGAAAACTATTCGAATTCAATTGTGAAAGATGAAATGTCCAGCATGCAGCAAGTGCATCTATGCCAACTCTCCCGGAAACAGACCGAATCTCCTGGACAATACAAACAAACGCGCATAAAATACATTTTTCAGCCATATTTTGGCCGATTTTTGGCATTTTGGAGGGACAATTTTGGATATGTGATGCATTTTCGTGATTTAATTGGCTGATCTCTACTTTGAATAACTTTTTTAGGGTAAAAAAAAAAACGGTAAAATTGGCAATCTCCCGGATTTTGATTTGTTTAGGTTGGCATCTCTGCAATTGTGGAGCAAAGAAAATATTTGCCAGCAGTACCAAGTAGGATTTGAACCCAAGACCTCCCAAAAAATGTACTAGTCAGGCCCTTTAACCAGTGGTGTAGGGAGAGACTGTTGATAAGCTGCAGTGTAGGCCACAGTTTACTCTAGGTTCACATCTGATATTCATCCTGTTTGGTAGGAGCAGCAATGTTAAACTGTCCTGAATGGGCCATAAGATTTTTAAGACCTAGACATTGACAGAGTAAAAAAATGGGTTTCTATAAATTTTCGCAATGACATTGCATGTAAGTGTGCCTACCTAACTTTGACGTAATCTGAAAGCAACCATCTGGAATGTAAACAGAAGTGAAATATTGAGTCTAATATATAGCTGTTATCGCAGCTGAGTCAGCGGTCAAATATTCAAGATTATCTTAAGTTTATAAAAAAAGGTATACAATTCCAGAGGAGTGGGTCATCACAAAACAGAATTTTCCAAACTGTTCACTGATAACTGCAATAACTGGGGAATGGTTATGAAGCCTGGCAAACTTCAGAGGAGCCAAGACTCATGTTGGAAGGTCCACAACCATACACAAACCTTTCATCCTCACAGACTATGTGTATGCATGGATAATACATATACATGTACAGTGTACAACTAAACAAAACACTCCTGTATTAATGTACAGTTATTCAGACAGGAGCAAAAAAAATATTAACCAGAGTTTTGTGCCTGGCCAAGGCCAAAATAACACAAACCAAAACAAAGAACAAAGAGCTTTGTCAAAATTCATAACCCATTTCTCTCTAGTAGCTACATGTATATTGTAGGTCAAATGAAATTCAGGTTAAAATGAAATTCCTTTGTCTTCTAACCCTAATTATTCATGGATCATGATTAATCTGGGTTAGAAGACAAAGGAAATTGAGAATCAAACTACATGTAGGTTAAAATCATTTTAACCTACAACATGTACATGTATGGTCAAAAGTAGCCAGGATATTTAAGCAATCAGGGTTCTTCAACATGTAGGTCTTTCCAGAGTAACATCATCATGTCGACCTGCTATCAGGAAATGATGAACAAAGATAGATCAAATTACATGTAGATTCACAAGTTTGGAAAGGACACAATAATGTAAGTAAAATGAGGTACTAAAAACATGACTTGTACTAAAAACTATGTAGAAGATATTTCATTGCATTGCTGTTTTTGTTGTACCTGTAGATTGCTTTTGTTGCATGTGTCATGAATACCCTTCCTTTAAACGTTGTCTGAAAAGACAAAGAAACAACAAAAAGAACAAAATCTGTTATATTCATTTGCAGGCCTTAGATTTGTAGGATGGTATAAATTTAGATTTGAAAGAACAAGTACACTTATTAAGTTACCGGTAAATGGAAGATAGCACATGTTGACTGATGATATCATCATACTGCATAGACCTTGACCTTGTTTAGATATTTTTACCCTTGACCTAACAAAACAGAGGCATCTCTTTGTGGGGCTCATTTCTTCCCCTACTTGAGGGGTACTGGTCAGGAATAAGGCACCTGTGGAAAGTGTAGGCACTGACAACAAGGCAAAACATGGCTTTCAGTGTTTAATTCTCTGATACACATACGATAATATGGTCCCCCACTTTTATGAAATTTTCTAGTAACAATCAATAGCTTTAGTTTCAGTTGAACGTGCTCAAATATATTATGCATTAGTTACAAATGTAGGAATTTGCAGTTTCATGTTTATTTAAGGCTAAATTTGTGTTTAGGAAATGAAATAACACTTCTAAAATGTAGTACATGTACACATGTTTCAAGCAACGCCCTAGACAATCACGTATGCGTGCGTTTAAAAGGAGACTTGTTACAACCGTTATAGTTAGTTATCCAGCAACCGCTACGATCATAGGATCAATCAGCTATAGGCTACCACTTGACTACCTTTGGGCTATAGTTTCTGCTATTGTCTGTGTGAGTCATCACCAAAGTAAGTTTTCCTATTACCTTCACTGTCAATATTGCCAAGTAATTAGTTTATTTATTTATTTATTTATTTATTTATTACAATTCACTGCACTAACAATAAGAATACAAAAGAAAAAGTGAAAAGCGAAAAGCGATTGAAGGTACGCAAACGAAAAGAAAACAAATGTTGCTTAATGTTTTTCAGTGTTGTCAAAGATGCTATGAAACCAATTGTCTAATCTTTGCCAAATTATTGTTGTCATGATCTAGATATATACATGTAAGTTCAGTGCTAGTAGTTCCAGTTCAGCTTTTCGACTATACCGGTACTTTGGATGTGATGTTCTTAGCATCCTTTGTATGGTACGAGTTGTTAGTTGTGGTTGTCTATTAAGTCTTTCTGGAAACCCGCCAAGTTTATTAGATGTTAAAGTGCCTATGAAGTAAAAAATTATTGTTGCTTATTTGAAAGGCTTTCCAAAGTAAAAAAGAATGGCGTTTTCCTTTTTGAATTATCTTTTTTTTGCTCTAGAGATATTTACGTTTTTGTATTGTGCAGTTCCAGAAAACATCCATACTCCCCCCACAGAAGGGATTGGAATTTCCTGGGGGATAGGGGGTTCTGGAAGATCAAAAAATATAAAGAAATGTATGAAGCTTTACTGGAATTTCCAGAAGTGTGGGGAGGTGTTAGAAAAAATTCCCTTCCGTGGGGGAGGTATGGATATTTTCTGGAACCACACATTATGCAAATGAGGGAGCGATGACATCATAAATCGTTTCACTTGAAAAGTAGAACACTGAATCATTAATATCTCCAGAAATATTGGAGCAGTGTTCTTGAAACTTGGCACCAGAAATATACATCACAAAAGGAACAGAATGACACCTACCATTTTGTTACCATGGCAACACTCTTGGCTCCAGTCTCTCTCTGTGAAAAACCAAATATGCCATTTGCAACCCTTTGAAAAGGGACAGAGGGTCTTGCTCAGAACACACATGGTTCCCATATTTTCTTAACTCTCCCCATTAGATTGTTGAGAGTGGATGATCGTTGTTTACGATAAAATCTGAGAATTTTAGTTTTAATTAAAACACGACCAGTGGCATAACCGTTGTCACGGCAATGGCACAACGGGTCTGGTTTTGTTTCTTTTACGATGTACATTTCTGGTGCCAAGTTTGAAGGCCACCGCTTTAATATTTCTAGAGATATGCTTGATTGAGTGTTGGACTGTTTTAGTGGAACCACCTATGACGTCATCACTCATAATACAAAAACGTGAATATCTCTAAAACGAAAAAAAGGTATTCCAAAAAAGAAAACGCCATTCTACTTTACGCTGAAAATCCTTTCAAATCAGCAGCAATTATTTTTTACTTCATAGGCACTTTAAGTACCGATTATTATGTCTGTTGCATGTGTATGTACATGTAGATAAATTCTGTATCTTAGCTGTACTTTATTTTTAAATAAATGATAATTAAAATTATCATTTTTCAGTTTGAACCTACTCATTTGTACTGCAACTACGAGCTTTGCTATCTGCAAGTCTACTACATCGTTATCCTTTGGAAAAGTTTTGCTACTGTAATCTACCTTCTGTCATCACCGTCACTACCTTAAGTGTAACTGGTGAACCTTGAACTATGATTAAATGTGGTTTCATTATTCTGCAAGTGGAGTTCAAATCATCTATCACACATCGCTACCCCTGTAATTGTTAAGTTTCTGAGTAAGATGCAACCATAGGATGTTGCTAGTTACACTGGTGTCCTGCAAAATTGTGCATTCTTTGAATTACGATATACATGCATAATGTACTATTTTATACATGTAATTATGTAGTATTTCAGAATGTCTACTAGGCTCTAGATATACCTTTTCTAAAAACCAAGGAAGGGACCCACAATGATCCAAGTGAAAGCTGAAAAGAAACAACAATTAACTTGATAGCCAACAGCTGGGACTTAGAGTATGAGTTAATACATGGAAACAGAAATTTAACTTGCGGCTCTCCAAGAGACAAAGCTCTCTGTTTTCCTTATAAATATAATTATATGGATCAGTATATGTAGGTGTTAAATCCTGTAACTAGGGAAATATATATATATCACTGCCATTGTTATGTGAGATATTTTTGTAGATATCACAGTTTCATGCAACATTGTTCTTTCTAATTGCTTTCAAATACATGTACCTTCTTATTCTTTTTTTATTTGCACTCACTCTTGCTCAAAATAAGGAATTACAACAATGAAAATATTAAAAGTAAAAATTAGAGTACTAGCTGCTTGGAATATCCATAGGGGCTAACGGAGCCAGACAGCCAGTCAACATCGGCATTAAATAGAAATAAAATGCAGGTCAGCAAGAAAACTGAAGCACAAATGCACACATTGAATTAAGAGGAAAAACACTAGTTTTACACTATCAAATCTGACATGTATAAATGCCCCACTACCTTGAGGTGCAAAAATTGATCTTGTGATTGTATCAGTTGAATGCTCAAAGTGTCGTTTTCTCCAGGGAGTTATACACTGTACAGTATTATTATCAGGCATTACAAGTCCAATTTGAGGGGTACATGTAATTACGCTTTACACACAGCAGTAGCAACAGTCTTAGGTGATAGTGGCAAATGATCATGATTATCATCAATAAAAGCATTGTGTTAAAACAATGGGATGACATGGGTTGGGCTGCATGAGTGAGGACAGAGAGTGGTTCATCAATTTTTGGACCTTCTATGACTTACAGTAGTCATTGGTGGTTATAAGTATTTTCCTCCATCGAAGATTGAAACCAGCTTTACAAATACATGCGAGATAAATTCATGAATCTTTCAGCCTGAGAAAATTAATGTAACCATGCTTAACAGTACCCATGTAGCATGCAATAAATGATTTACTTACTGGCTAACCAGGAGAAGGTCAATTTCTGCTGTGTCTATTTCATCAAGGAAAGGCAGTGACTCCATTCCAGACATTCCAGGATGAATGCCACAATCCAGCTAATGAATGTAACAATAATATTATTTCCCAAGTTAAAAGGAAAACATAAAACAAAACAAAAAGGAGAAAAAACAAACATAAACAAAAGCATTGCATAGTCTCATGGGGTGCTATCATACGTGCCTCTATTCCGCCTCCATCTCTTCCGTATTCAAATTACATGTACAGTGTATCTGGGAGTCATCTGCGTACAGACCAAATCTCTCAGTCTATGGGTCACAAAATCTCCAGAGTATGAAGGAAAGCACATACATTGTACATGTACATTTTCACAATTTCTGGCATTTTCAGGGAGAATTTTGGAGTATTTGGTTGTGTTGAATCGACACAGCTCTAGTTTTGACCATGTTGTTTTAAGGTCAAGAAGGTAAAATTGGCGATTTTTCTGTATTTAATTTTTTTAGGTTGGCATCTCTGTATGTGTAACTCCAGGAGACTTGATCACATGACTGTAATAATGTGACAACAATGTACATACCATCACTTTCTTTCCTTTGAATTCGAGGATGTGACATGATCGACCAACTTCTTGCCCAGCTCCCCTAAGAGTATATATTAGTATTAAAAGTACAACTAGGGTATCTAATACATGTAGATAGTAATGCTGCGGCACATTCTGTTGATAGTGACATACATGTATTTTATGAAGTGATTTATCTATCTGTGCGTTCCAAGACTCGCAGTAACAATTTATTTCTCAAAGTAGTGTCAAATTGTGCTGTGTAACTTAAATCTGTCCTTGTATGCATCAACTTCATGCATGATGATGCATCAATGGCGAGGTGTGACAAAAAAGCACATAGTGATCTGAACTATGTTTGGACATAAAACGGTACCCATCAACCTTCCCTTTACCAGATCACAAAAATTGATACATGTGGAAATTGTAGGAGCAGAAATCTAACTTATAAATTCTGTACTGGTATGCATTAAATGTCTCTAGAATGTTGACAGAGTGTGCCGAGGACGCATTCATCGCCATGTGTGAAAATGCTAATAACGCTTCAGCTTTAATTCATGTTTGGATGAATAGATCGCAGTATATATGAAATTAGCGTGTTGTACGGTTTTTGTTTTTGTTTTTTTAATTATTCTACAAGCTTTAGTAACAACGAATTTTTCTTCATTTACAAATTCAACCAAGGAGGCGAGACTACTAAGAAATGAAGAAGTTTAAATTAAGTTGTCACAATTAATCATCCAGATTCACAAACTTTAACTTACTGCATTAAAGACAAAAGCAAGAGTTGTGAAAGTCAAGCACGATCTCCTTCACTTCGTTTCACAGGTACATGTAAATCAGAGCAAAACAAACCACTTATCTTTCTCACTGAAATCTATGCGAATTAAGACGACTGCTCGACGGTCTGATATCCTATATGTTGTTTGTGGCGCAATGCACTCTGGTAAAAAGTGACGCAGTGCACTCTGGTTAAATGCAATGCACTCTGGTAAAAAGTGATGAATTCAAGAATTTGTATAGCCATTTATATATTCTTCTTAAATCCTGTTTATGTTTATGCTTGCTAGCTCGCTACACTCGCTGCACAGCAAACATAGGTACATTTATAAACTTACATATACAAAATTCTTAATAGTGAAGTCAGGTTCAACTGGTGACATGTTGGAATGTAGTACAAATATGTCAGGTGTTCCATTTGGAATGGACAGACTGGTGCGAGTTAATGGCATGCAACAATATTGTTGATCGATAATTGGAAAGGAATGACTGTTCCTTTTTTTATATCTTTATATTGACCCAAGATCTTAATCATTAACTTTAAGGCCTGCTTGATCTGGAGCTTGCTGCACAATCCACGTTTGATCTACTTTCGTATCATCTACATTTGTATTAATTAACTTATAGGGCAGTGCAAATAAAATAAATGTTGTTGTTGTTGTTTCGTCCGCATGAACACTGCCTGATCAACTACAAAAGTAAACAGATCGGTGATTTCAAGCAAAGCTCTCGCCATTGCTCTCTCTGGAAATCCATACCTGAAACCTCCCATGCCTTTGTTCCCGAACCCCCCCCCCCCCCCCCCCCGTCTCCCTTGGAATTCCAAGATGCTATTAATGGTATGGGTATGGATATTATTATTATTCATTATTATATCGCTAAGTTACTGTGTGTGTTGTGATTGATCAATTTAGTGTGCCGTATTCTACTGTGTGGCCTGCTAAAATTTAAGCTGTTGTTGTTGCCAAAATTTTTCGTGATGTATCGCCAAAAGTTCTTAACTCTATAGTACATGTACTGTACGTAAAAGTTTAAAACTTTCTCTTACATTAAATTGTGTCTTAAAACGTACGTGCCAATGACTTAACAACGATTTCAAATTGATCCGTTTTGCTTTCGACGTGCATCAGAAATTATGTTAAAGCCTTTCCGCGTGAATAGAAATCATTCCCAAACCCGTCAAACACACAGTAGAGATACAAGGTTAATAAATGTCTTAATTAACATCGGCTTCTCAGTCCGTTCTGTAAGTTATGGATCCTCGTTTTTTACCTTAAGTTTATGGCCCGCGCGCTCGGGCCATAAATTGAAGGAGAAAAAACTCGGTCCGTAAACTTTCAGTACGGACCTCGAATTACTCGCGGTGTCTGGAACGGCGGCGCACGTGTCTTCACTCAATGCCATTTGCAGCACGCGTCATGTATGAAAAGAAAACTAAAAAAATCTCCCCAAGTATGAATTCATAACTTACAATGGAGTTATCCTCAACAAGTCACTTTCTTCTGGTGGAACATTTGACTCTGGTTTTCTCTTTACCGCGGCCGTCGCCGCCGCCGCCATTTTGAAACTGATCTTTGCCGCCCGCGATCAGTGCATGTAGTGATGTTGTGTAAATGTCACATAATGTCTACATGCGGTCATCATAAACAAGCCATCACGTGACCTACTTTTCAGTAAATTATGGGCTATAACTTAAGGTTTCCAAGACTTAGAGCTTGCATGGGTCATTAAAACCACTCTATATCGGTTGTTACCAAAATCATGGTATCAAAAAACAAAAGGTTACCATAGCAACAATATGGCCTGCTAAAAACACCCTTAATTTTAGCTTTAAGTGCTTATAACTCGAAAACGAGCTCGGTGACCCCCATTTTTTATTATCGAATTGTAATCAGCATGATAAGATGTAACTTTTTGCAAAGTTTAAAAAAATTCTACGGAGGGGGTTCAGAGCCACCTTAAATTTTCGAAAATTTTTGAACCCACTCAGTAGAATTTCTTATTATCGAATTCTCGGTTTTCATCAGTCACGTGATCAAAACTAAAAATCGTAACCGTTCAATAAATAAATTAAAGAATCTGGGATATGATAGATGATTGCAATATAAACAACCTCGCCAAGAATCAGGTCTCTGCTGCTTTTAATTCGCGCGCTATTCTCAGAAGTGTGTCATCCAAATTTATAGAGATTTGTATGGGACGCCATGTTGGTGCCCATCTAGATGGGCACCAACATGGCGGCCGGAAACCAACAGAAACATCTGTCACTGAGTTTTATTACAAAAGCGTAAATTTATCTCTCGAGGAACTAAAAAACATTAAAATAATGCTTTTCCTAATACAAGAACCCGTTCAGATAGCCACATTTCCCGAAATAAGTCCCGAAATAAGTCACTTTTTAAACAACCCGGCCGTCATGTAAATGCAGCGTCACGGAAAAGCTTAGAAATTCAAGCATAACCTATCGCAAAACCAAGAACCCATTCGGGACAAAAAATCGTCCAAATATTAGTTTTCAGCTGCTCTTATTGCTGGTTTTCACATGACGTCACTAAATTTTAAACTTCAGAAATATTGATCCTCCTGAAATTTTACTTTCATGCTGTATAAGAGCAGCTAAAAACTAATTATATTCATTCATATTTTCACTCCGAATGGGTTCTTGGTTTAGTGATAGACTACCGTTGAATTTCTAAGCTTCTGCGTGACGTGACATTTACATGACGGGCGAGAGAGCTGTTATGTTGGTTTAAAAGGTGACTTATTTCGGGGAATTCTTCTATCTGAACAGTTCTTGTATTAGAATAAAGTACTATTGTTACGTTTTTGAGTTATTCGAGAGCTAAATTCACTCTTTCGTAGCAAAACTCAGTGACAGATGTTTCTGCTGGTTTCCGGCCGCCATGTTGGTGCCCATGTACATGGGCACCAGCATGGCGTCTCCATACAAATCTCTATAAATTTGGGGAAAACGTTTCTTCGCATATCTTCCATGAGAAAAAATGCTGTGATCTGAATCTTGGTGAGAGTCTTTGCATATGTGCCTTCTTTCTATTTCCAGATTCTGGACTCAATCTATTAAACGGTTTTGATTTTTTATTTTGGTCTATTTTGAATGGCGTGACACTGAAAACCAGCAATACCTCATTAAAGTAAAATATCAATAGGATCAATAGTTTTGTAGTTTGAATTTTAGTGACGTCATGTGAAAACCGGCAATTGTAATCAGCATGATAAGACGTAACTTTTTGCAAAGTTTAAAAAATATACGGCGTGGGTTCAGAGCCACCTTAAATTTTCGAAAATTTTTGAACCACCTCAGTAGAATCTTTTTTTAACTTTGCAATAAGTTGCATCTTATCATGCCGATTACAATTCGATAATAAAAAATGGGGGTCACCGAGATCGTTTTCGAGTTATAAGCACTTAAAGCTAAAATTAAGGGTGTTTTTAGCAGGTCATATTGTTGCTATGGTAACCTACTGTGCCATAAAATTGACAGCAACTTGTTCACGAATGATTGGGCAGTTTTTTGATACCATGATTTTGGTATCAACCGTTATAGAGTGGTTGTAATGACCCATCAAACTGTAAGTCTTTGAAAGTACTGGAAACTGTTTCGAGCCACCTTAAAGAATGACATAAAATGGAAAAAATGATTGTTTTCTTTTTTGCGCATAGCTGACGGAAATCTCGCCATCTACTGTACGCAGACCACGTCAATCATGATTTTGCTCCTCGCTGTATTTTGCACTGGCTACAGGCCGCTTTCTTGATGCTAGCCAGCAAGCTTGTCGAGCTGTCCACGGTAAAAGTGTCAGACGATATTAATTTTGGTCCCACTGTGTTTATTTCTTACTGCCGAAATTTTCCGCAAGTGTCATTCTTTTTGAAATAGTAACGACATGTTAATGGATGTTATTATTGTTGTGAGACAACATGGCGACACAATTTTCCATTATTATTGTGTGTAATAGTAATGATAATTAGCAAACATTACTGATATTGGAACTCTAACGCTTGTCACGCATACCTAGAACATAACTGTGTAACATAGTGCAAAACAAGAAACCCTATTACCAACTTCATTCTTCCGAAAGCAAACCCATTACTTTTTCTATTTGTGGCAGCGACCACCACACCCGACAGGATCAGAAGTTAACAAAAAGATACCTTATTTATAACGGAACCGTATTGTCTTCGTGAGGAACTCGACTTCCCATAATTACTGCATAAAAACAATGCCAAAGCTTATATGAGTAAGGCCAACGGGAACTTTTTACGCTTTGATAAGCACTTAAAAGCTACGAGCTTTAGAGATGCGGGCATACAGAATAAGCTTGGGAAAGCTAACGAGGAAAGCGAAAGACAGGCGAAAGACAAGGAAAGCGAAGGACAGGTCCCTGATCATGGCCTTATGTGCCCAAAGGCACGAAGACGATTGGACTGAAGTGAACCCTCAGAGCCCACTTTCCATCCTCTGCCTGACATAGCCTTCCTTTTGTTTGGTCATATCATAAATCAACAACACTGTTTAACCAAGCGCTAATTAATGATTTTAGCGTTCTCGTATCAATCCTTGATCTCCTGTTATTTCGCTTTGTTTTTGTGCCTATGTAGAAGATATCATAATCTAGTATAGTGTCTTATCGACATGGTGTTTGATGCATATCTCTGCGATGAAAGATGACAGGAAAGCTAAAAGAATACATGGAATGCGGTGTCGTCATGTAATCAATTAAGTGTGTTTTAAATAACATATTTTCGTTTATCTAACCGCAACGTTAGATTATGGAAATCAGTATAAACTGTTCTTGAATTAAAAGTACGTTTCTTTTCACTTGCTACGAGTCGTTAGCTAACTGCTATGGGCTACTACTTACCGGGGGGGGGGTACCCTCTAATATGGGCTATATAAGTATGTGCGACCCCAAAGGGTGCGGTTGCTTTAGCCGTTTTGGACAGAAATCTGGCATCGATTTTGGCCATTTTGGTCTACTACTTTTTCATCATCAATAAGACCATCAGCAAAAGCCCTTCGTCATACATTTAGTATCGGTCTGGACTAGAGAGCTAATTACAGGGCAGGTCTGAAATAGGGTATTGACTTAAGGCGGGGTAAACGTGAAAGCTGTTTTGAGGTCGCTTAACACGGCCTTTCTGCCAATATCTCAGTCACGTTTCAAGCGACACTAAATCTCTCTGCTTATCTCATCAACCACTGTTTGGCAGTTTTGCGTAAATTTTTGGGCATTTTGGGAAAGAGATATTTTTTCTCAAAGGATAGGTTAAACTGAGGAAAATATGAAATGTTAAAGATTTGATGGATTTGGAAAATTGAGATTTGAAGTGAAGAATTAGTAGACGGATACCAAACAGTCCCCTAGCAACCTGGGGCTCTCTTTTTCGGGGGTCAACTGTCTGGTAGTGTTTTCAACCCATCTTCCTAATCCTAACAATTTCCTTTTTTATATCACTTCAAATTTCACGCCTATTCATGTTTACCCCCGCCTTAAGGGTCAGGTCTTAAATAGTGAATCGAATTTATAATGTTTGATCAGGTCATAAATAGTGTAGGGAAAGTCGCAGATTTTGTTCTTAGATATTCTTAGAGAAGGCAAAAGTTTTGGGAAGCGGGCTACACACCACCATCCAGTTTTTTTTTTCTGGGAGTACCCCCTCCGGAACTAATAACCACTTGTATTGTTGCCTTTGTGAAGATGTGCAGCCAATAGCTAGCTGCCCGCTTATATAGCAAAACAATGATTGCAAAACAGCCACGAACTACTTAACATGGGATGAGGCAAAACTCAAAGATTGTTACTTAATACTAGCTCGTGAAATGAGATAAAAGGTACGGTTTTACCATGAAGTGGAGGTGGTTTATCGAACGGCATCTTCTTCTGCTTTTACTGCTAGTCAAATTTCAGGCGACAACATCCGTGTCGCCTCTCAACACGATTAACGCAACAAAAACCTCGGACGAACCAACGATCGAGAAGAGCTGTCTTGAATACGACTACCAAATTCACGATGCCCTGACATCTACAAAGCCACCACTTGATAATTACTTCAACATCTCGAATGCTATGTACCCCTCTGAGGACTCATCATCTAAACTTGTAAACATCTGGGTACATTTTATTAACTCCACCGTCAACCTCACTGAAGTAGAGCAACGGAAATTTATTTGGAGTCGATCATGCTTGTATGTGAGTGATCGCTACTTGAGTCTTCAAGCCATGACCTTGTATTCGTTGGCGACCATTTGGCCTCAGCGAAGGCAACAAGACCTTCACATAACAATCTATGAATTTTGCAATCCACACGTGAAGAGCAGAAAGATACTTCAATATTTGTCAACGGTAAGGATCCAATACTGGGTTGTACACTTTACCAGAGAATGTTAACGTTGGTTAATGCTGCACCATTTTAAGCCGGGCCGGTTTACAAATGTTAAAGATTTACCTTTGCTTACTCATCTCAAAACGAATGAGATATTCCTTTCTCTAAAACTCCAAGAAAATAGTGCATGTTCTATTCTTATTGAAGTAGTTGAAATGCAAGCGTTTACGCCATAAAAACATCTATCACACTGCCAGAAACTTCGAAAGTGTCTTTTGATCACCGCAGTTTATACGCTCACAAATCCTATTTTTATTTGTTTAACATTTCAAATCTCCCTTTCTCTTAACAGCTTGAGGATATCGCCATCAGTCCATCCAACTTAAATCCATCACTGAACAATGTTGAATGTGTTGTAGAGGCAAGCTATAAACACAACTTCAGGAGCGTCAGCAAGGCATTTCCAGTCAAATATGCTGGCTTATCTTGTGTTCCTCGCTAATAGGAAGTAACTTTATTAGCACGTTATTTTTACAATATTGTAAGAAAAACTACCAGGGTAATCAAAGCAGTAAGGTTAAGTCAGCTCTACTTTTCGTATTTGTTTTGTTTTGGTTGGGCATAGTTGAGGCTATTTTTGCTGCAGGTTATAGCATTCAATTACAGGTACTTTATCCTTTGATTTACCTCGTTTTCATTTTCTTAGTTTGTTTACGTCGCTTTCTTTACTGCCTGAGTCGCGAGCACATTAACCGTAGGAACGGTAGAATTTCGTGGAAATTTGAAAAGAATGGGGGAGCAGAGCCAGTATGGGGTTTTCTATGTACTGCATATCCAGGTTGTTTTATCGCAGTGCACCACGCCTTGTGGGTAATGATCGGCATAATCACAGAGCCATTCTGGGCTTTGCCAGTCGTAACAACTATAGTGATGCTGGCATTTTTATTTTACGTGTTGTCCGCACTTTTTTTCTCATTTGGACAGTGGGACAGGTGGCAAACAATAAACTTTGCACTCTTAGTTGCTGTAGGAATGTCGGTCATGCTAGTCCAGTTTTCATTCTTTTTGATTGGGCAGCAGTTTTTTGACGAAAGCTTGATCTCAAGCGCTATTCAGAGTGCTTTGGTTGTGATCATAAGCATTTGGTTGAGGTCTTCTGACGCTAAGGATGAAAACAAAAAAGGTGAGGAAGCTGTGGATAAACCTGATGGGCGAAGATATTCGGCAAACCATAACGAGAGCGGTAAAGAAAGCATACTGAACTATTCTAATGAGGCCTGAAAATTGTTGGATGTTCTCGGAATGTAATAACGTTGAAATCGTTGATTTCTAAGAAGCATACTTAATTTCTGCTTAAATGAAATCTTTCATATGTTATTGTCTACTGCTTTTATCTTTCTGGCAATAAAGATTGTTTTAAAAAAAACTTGATGTGGTAACATTTGATCTGGTTGGAGAGACAAAAGAACATAAGCGTTCCAAAAGACTATGCCCTTGTGGCATCTGCAGCATTGCAGGCTAGAGCTCTAATTTAATTAGCGACCTTCGCACGCCAAGAAGTACCGATCGAGCTGACTAGTATGGTAATCAGTGGTTTACACACTTGACGTAGCAAGCGACACACAGTCAGAACTTATCGCGTATTGTTAAAAGGAAAACGCTAAACGGAATGTGCCATCTCACAAACATGATCACATGCAAGCTAAGTCACGAAAAGTTTACACCTGACGAACAAGTTTAAACCGCGATAGAAAATGCTGTTGTCCAGCTGGTCGCATCGCATTTCATTCGAATTCATTCCGCTTTTCTTCGACGGGCTGACAATGACACTTGATATTGTGCATTCTTCCAGCAGCTAATGAGTTATTTCTAAGCATTATGCCTGAGGGCATGTTTTCTTTCCTGAATACTGACTAAAGAGCTAAACAACTTTAAACATCCTGTCGCTGTTCAGTCGGTATTGGCCCAGGAGCTGAGAAACAGCTCTTTCAGATTGCTTCAGCGTCAATTGTTTTATAAGAAGAGCATTCTTTCCGTGGAAATACAGGTAGGTTGTTGTTACGTATTCCGTTGTGGAAGACCGCAATGCTCGAGTTACAAAAGTACTGTTACAAAACTGAGCCATTGCAAATCGACTCCAAAATCAGAAATAGTGACCAAACCGGTTTTATCAAAGGGAGATTTATTGGTGAAAACATGAGGTTAGTCGATGGCTTAATAAACCACAATGCTGCTCATAATATTCCCGAACTGCAGGAACTGTTGTTTCTAGTTTGATACAGCTGAATGGCCTTTTATATGGCAAACGCTACGTTCACTTTCGGATCGTCATATTATAAGCTGGATCAAATTGTGCTACTGTAACATAGAAAGCTGCGTACTTAATAACGGATGGAACGAGGAGTCAGGCAAGGCTGCACCCTTTTCCCTTAAACTTTCATCCTTTGCGCAGAATTATTAGCCAACAAAATACGAGAAAACAAAGACATAAAAAGAGATCACTGTGTATGGAATATAATACAATACACGCGAAAATGACATTTTCTCTTTTGGCCAATATCATTATGCTAACGATCAGTACTGCTATGGTTTTAGACGCCTCAAACTACCTTCCTCGACCTAGAGCTTTTCAGTGCGACATCTGACTTGCAGCTTACTGAAATTCTCTGGATTGGGGCTTGCGCTGGGTGTCAAGATAAATTATGTCCCGAAAAAGTTTTAAAATGGGTTACAGACAAACTTAAGGCCTTAGGTGTCCGGATGTCGTCCGATCCCATGGTTAGCTTGAAAGCAAACTATAGCGAAAAATTACTAAAGGTGTAGAAATTGCTTAAGCTGCTGGGAATACCGTCGTCTAAGGCCTAGGGCAAACGTCGAATCCAAGTCGCGTTGAATAAATTAAAAATAGGTGCGACAAAGAGTCGACTTAATTTCAGCGTGGTAGCAAACGTCGAGCCTCCGTCGATCCTATTTCACAAGTTGCACGTGTCCTGTGCTATTCACTCGATGCGCGGCTAGTTACTGCTAGGACTTGCTAGCAAAATGCAGAAATACAGTGCTCGTACAATTAATTGCGAAAACTAGAAAGAGAAGACTCTTATTTCATAGAGCTCTGAAAACAGTGTATTAGAGACGACAGCTTTTGGTCTTTTGTTAGCGAACAACAATGGAGAAGCAGTCTTGAGCAGCGGTCTTCATGTCAGCAATGACTTTCTATAGTTCGCCATTCCCGGTCGCGAAACGCATGCTCGTCAAGGGGGGGAATAGCGTTTGACAGATGGGGGGAGTATATATTTTTATGACATTTGTCCAGTCCATCACATTTAAATCAATGATTTTGTAATTTGCATGATTTATGATTGAGTTCAGCGCGAGTCTAGTGCGTCGTTTGCTGAAGCGTAAACAGTTATGAAACAGTTATGACGATAACAAAACTTCCACCGAAACTTTGCTCTCTTTACCTCTTTGGTAAAATTCACTTGTGAAAATTAGAAATAAACCTATTTACTACAAATCATGGTCTTCCAACGGAATACAAAACGTCATGCATTTAATGAAAGACGCACTGAGTTCAAGGAACGCTTCGATGTCAAAACAAATTTTCTGTCACGGTGTGGTATCGTGCATAACATGGTTAGAGGAATGCCATAGAAAACCAAAATGAAAATAACAGTAATTTCAGCACTGTTGTGGAAAACTTCATGAAAAGCTCCTAAACCCAACAGTTTGGCATACGGAAAGCTAGTCAATGCTAAACAGAGCAGCCCTAGGAAAAGCCAAGAGAAATGGTGTGTGGATTGCAACCTTTCAGTGCTCCAAAACAATTGATTGGGAGATAGCTTACAAACTCCCTTTCTTTAGCACTAAAGATACCAAATTAACTAATTAACTTATTTTTTGAGTTTAAACTACTTCACAGGGTTTTAGCTACAAGTATTATTTTCAACTAGGTGGTCAACTAGAAAGCTTATGGTGGTCAACTAGAAAGCCTTTGCTACTTTGACCACCATACACATTTTTTAACCTGTATTGTAATTATTTTATCTTGTAATCGTGTATTGTAACTATACTTTTTTTCCTATGTTAACTTTATGTAAATAGTGTGAAATAAATAAACCATTGAACCATTGAACCTAAACAAAATAAGCATTAAAGAAAATGATATTTGTACCTTTTGTAGAAAATTAAGAGGAGTCCCTTTGTCATTTATATTGTCGTGTAGCGAGACGTCTTGTTTTTGGCAGGGTTTTTTAAGATGGTTGGCCGAAAACCAAATGAAACTAAAATCCAACATTTTTACTCGTAATATAATAATTGGCCTGATGTCGGACACCCCGCCCGTCAAACACAAAGCAATATTTTTACTTCCTTGTTGCCAGATATTACATATGGTCCTGCAAAACAAAGGAAGTACTCCCAAAAATAGAAAGATTTCCTAGCTTTCTATCTTCTTTAGTACTTTTGAATCTTAAACCTCGAAAAAATAAATAAAACTAAAATTAAAACTAGTTTCAATATAAACGTTTCAGAAGGAAGCGATGCATAAGCCACGAGAATAGATCAATAATTTAGCTGAGAATTCGTAGAAATTACTTTTATATCTTCATAACTTACTGAATAAATGTATGTTAAGTAGCTCTGTAGTAGTCTGTTAGTAATGTAATGTTTTGTACTCCGCTCGAAGTAAATGTTGTTATTTATTTTTAAAAAAGTATTGTTGTTTGTCATTAAAAAATATTCAAGAATGATCGAAGAAGTCATATCGTACAGAATCACGCCAACTTAAAATTTAAGTTTTGCACCGCACTTAGGCTCACATTACCTAGCAGAACTCAGATTAGGCTCACATTACCTAATAGAACATTATGTAAGATTTTCACCGTACTTAGGCTCACAGTATTAGTACGTCAGTGAGCTGTAGTTTTCGATATCATAGCCGATTGGCTTCTTATGATACAACTTAAGCTGCCACGCCGGTATCGCAATGAATTCTGAGTATTCGAGTCTTCGTTCGATTGCCACGAAAACAGTTTTCTACGTACGTATGATATGCAGCAAACGTGTTGCAAATGGCGAGTGCTCGTCTCACCTTACAGAGTTGCTGATGGCAGGGTTTTGAGCGCTAGACGAGCCTATAAACAAGATTCCACGTCAGTTGATGGCGAGGCTTTTCCTGGCCTGTAAAACCTTTACAGCTAGCATACCGGCCTTTTTCGCGGGAAAGGTGTGATTTTTTACTACCTTTTCTTAGGTACGTTAGGTGGAAATTGAATGTGAAACATATGTTCAGATTCAATTCATTTGGGCTTTCGTTCCTGCCCATGAGGTATTCAAGACGTATTCTGCAAAAAAACAACAACAAACAAACAAAGAAACAAATTAATAAACGGGCTGGACTGTAACACGATACATATTCAAGCTGTATTTAGAGTCAGCAGGCCCTAAATACCTCAGCATTTTTTACGTGGCGTGTAGTTTTTCACTCACTACATTAAAAAAAACTGTAAGTGCAAATAACTGAAATAAAATTGAAGTTGAAGTAGTCGGTCTGTATGGGAGAATCTTGACCTCGGTCGTGTGTACAGACCTCGGTTAATATTCTCCCATACAGACCTCCTGCTTGGTTAATAAAAGCTAAGCAAAACGTCCTTTTTTTAGTGAAAATGTCGCCATGGGACATCCCAAACGTGCTACGAGACATGGTGGGTAAAGGGGATTCTCAGAAGGCGTTATTTGTCGTCAGGTCCGACCCAGGCAATCAAAGAAAGGGAATGGCGTGTTCAGTCAAAACAGAGTCAGGAGTCTTCCTGGTCACTTGCACAGATGTTGCTCATCCTGAAGACATCGGAAGAAATGATGGAGAAGGTTTAGTCGCCGATCGATTTTGTCCACTATACCCAAAACATAAGAACAAGCATCGCATAAAGATTCAGGATATTCGTAACGATGACGAGTTCAGCTTCATTCCTCTGCCACAAACGCCCGACTATACTTTCCAGTTGTACAAAAATGGAAACGGAAAATTTGCGAACTCGTCATGCTATTCGT
>OZ026602.1:24752054-24762054 GCA_964020085.1 Micromussa lordhowensis | reverse complement strand
TGACCCAGCGAAAGCTTCAAACAGACGATTCAGTGATATTGTGTGAGTCGACTTTCCATTTTATTTTCTTATCACAGAATGGTTCTGAAGTTCAGAGATAAAAACATATCGTCGCTAGATGATATACAAAAGCTTACAGCCAAAAATCTTCGAGAAATTTTAAAGTCTCACGTAGAATCGGCCGGGGGAACAAATGCAGATTTAGTTTTAAAAGCCTTCGCGTTGCTGATGCGAGACGTCATTCCATCGGCCAACAACGGGGAGAACGAACCAGCACTTCCAGCAGAGGAACAGAACGACAGCAGTTTTTAATATGAAGCGACTGTGAGGCGCATTTCTGCTCTTGGAAGGTCAAGCGATCTTCGGCATTTACCGGAGATGAACTTTATTCAACTTTATGACTATATATCTGGTGGTATCTACGCGCAAATATCAACACATCGTTCTTAAAGGTACTCACTACAAAAAAACTGAAATCGTACCAGTTTGTTTTTTTCGAAGGAAATGTCAAAAAGCTAGAAAGCAAACGTTTCGAGGACAAAACTTACGTAAAGGCGAATGTTCTGCCTTCAATGAAGAGAACACCCTACAAAGTTGTTGTCGAGTTCTCACCTACTTGTGATGTCCTACGCAAAGCCAAAAACTTTTTTTGGAAAAACTTAGCGATGGTACAATCAGGCTAAAACGAACACATGACTATTACATTCAAACGCAGGGCCAACTATTTGTTAGTTCAAGTCTAGCCTTAAAAGGGATTGTTTTCGTTGTCAATTTTGGAGATGAAATAAAACACCTTCTTTGAAAGAAGCCATTGGAACCAAGAGCTTCTTCCAAAGCTTGAACATTTTTTCAAAAGGGCTCTTTTCCCTGAAATGGTTACAAAGAGAGTTCAGAGAGGCAAGCTTTTATACCTTCATGGTAGATGGGCACCATATGGTCAATATGCATGCACAGCAAAAGGCCTGAAATTAACATTTAAAAGAGCTCAGTGACACTTACACTACAGACTTTGCTTATTATACTTGAGCCCATATTTGAAATTCTGAAAGAGTTACCCTTTTGAGACCTTATGTTGCTGTTACATGTACTGTACATGCAGAACAAACTCTACCACTTGTTCTTGTCTGCATTCATGGAGAATTATTAATATTTCAGTCCCTGCAGGGCTCGGGATGACAAGTCAAATTTAATGCAGTTTTCAAAATCAATGTAATCACACTGGCCAATCATAAAGGGCTCAGACTATCCCATATGTTCATCAAAACTCTAAGCAAATACAACAAATAGACCTCATTTAACGCAAACAATGTGTAATTCCAGAAAATATCCATACTTTACTTTTCTAACCCCCCCCCCCCCCCAACCCCTCTGAAAATTCCAAATAAGCTTCATACACCACTTAAAATGTTTTGGCCTTACAGAATGCCCCACCCCCCAGGAAATTCCAATCCCTTCTGGGGGGAGTATGGATATCTTCTGGAACTGCACAATGACTAATAAGTGGCTTGTGCAAAATAAATTTTAAACGGAACTGAGAGGCCATTTTATTTATGTAGATATTTTTGTCCAAGAAGTTTTGTATTATGTTCATTACAAAATCAAGTCAAAAAATGTCATTCTTTCCCCATAATATTAAATGGACTGAGAGGCCATTTTATTTATGCAGATATTTTTGTCCAAGAAGTTTTGTATCATGTTCATTACAAAATCAAGTCAAAAATGTCATTCTTTCCCCATAATATTTGATAGTAATTTATCAATGATGACAATAAAACTCTTGGCCAGTTCTAACAGAAACCATTACTAAGGTTCAGCTGGCGGCAATAAAGGAGGCAAAAAGTTTGTCAATAATCCACATACAGTTGCTATTTGTGTAGCATATGGGCTCAGAGTATTTGGCAGAGTTCCATCTAGGATATGGTACGTTTTTATTCTTCCAATAGCCCGCTCAACATGAATCCGAACAGAAGCGATGCTCATTGTTTCTTCTGTTTCTGCTGCTGTCATTTGCTCCCGTCCAGCCAAAAATGGTGGCATATTGACTGCCACCCCATCAGGCACTATGCCAGCAATGTCAAAACCTCGGTCCACCATCACATTATCACCAGCTTCCAACAATTCCAACACGCCACTTTCTCTTGTAATCTGCTTGTCAGATACACGACCACCCCAGAGTTGAGATAAGTAAGTCACTTGACCATTTGGAGTGACGCCGACAAGCAATTTCCATGTGTTGTGGTGTTTATAGTCTGACCATGTTTCTGATTGTGCCAACATAGCTGAGGGTCGCTGAATAAACAACTCAGTACAGTCTAAAATTATCCTTGTTGTTGGATACTGAGCAAATTCCTTTGGCATATTCTTTCGCACAAGCTCTTGCGAGGGGAATGGAAATAAGTCTTTGAGCTCATAATAAAGAAAATTAATCCATGTTATGCAGATTCGAGACACAGAGCTAATGCTAATGCCAAATCTATCGGCAAGGTCCTGAACAAACAGGCCAGCCTTCAGTCTCATAAGAACAAGTAAAAACTCCTCCAGTGCAGGCAGTTTCCTTGAAGGCCCAGGTTTGTTTTTGTTATCATCTGTTTGATAAGGCTGGCTTTCCTTCAGTGACTTTTCCCCTTTCCAGTATTGCATCTTGGGAATCTTTTGTTTGATATAATTAAAGAAGCTGATTAATGCTTCATAGCTTGGGAAACCAGTGTAAAACAAGATGGCAGAATTATCATGTTTGATCTTGTCGAGCGAAAATTGCCGTCCGACAAGGATTGTGTTTTCTTCCTCTGCTTCCCTAAGTTTTAGCTGGCAGTTGGCTAGTTTGGTTTCCAAGGCAGCAATTTTGGCTTGTAGCTCAAGGATTGGGTCAGCTTCAGTTTGAGGAGTTTCAAATGAAGTATCATTGAAATCATCACATGCTAAAGCTGTATTTAACAATAAATTTGATGAAGTTGATTCATCTGTTGTTTCAGTAACAAGCAACTCTTGTACTAATTCATCTACTGTTCCATGGAAGATCCTTTTTGCTGGGGGCTTCCTATTCAGTTTTTCTCCAGTCCAACTAAACTGAGATGGTTCAGCACCTTACATGAGTAAAAAAATTGATTTGTCTTAATACTGCTATTTTCACTCATACTTTACAGTGACAGATTTTATTAACTCTGAAAATAAAATATACTGTCATTTATACAGCACATTAGGCGAATTAGATTTATGACTATGGTTACAAAGAAGGCCACCAGTCATATAGCGACAGCGTGCTTGCTAAGAACTCAAGAACAATTAACTACTGTATGTAAACAAAAACTTACCTTTCTTTAATTCCCAACGGCCAGAAAGTTTTTTAACAATGTCCTCTTGATTAAAATGTTCCGAGCAAACAACAGTTGAGCTTTTTACTAAGAATCCGTCCTTTCCATGTTGCCTTTTGATCAAATTGCACCAACGATTCCTTTGCTGAACATTCTTAGGAAAGGTGAAGAAACGATAGCTTGTACGATGGCCGTCTACACCGTAATAGCTGTTATTACAGCCAAACGCCGCACAGTACTTTCCTCTTCTTTTCGGTATAGTGTTAGGAGAACCTCTGGTGGCCGAATTTTTATCCATTACCAAAAGAAATGCAATAATTTTGCTACAAAGCCCCGAGAAAGTTGTAAATAACCCGTCTGCTCTCTGAAACTGCTCTTTGACTCGGATCACGGGTCACCGGCAGCCTCGCTATCGTGCTTGCGCGGTTGCTAATCCAATATGGCGCTGGGAACTGTAAAAAGGGCTATTTCCTTGTAAAACCATAAGAGAAAAGGTCCCGTATGAGGGCCGTACGCGTCGAAGTGATAGGGCCGGAAAAACACGTACGGCCCTACTAGAAATGCGTACGGCCCTACTAGAAACGAGTGCGGCAAAATCGATGCGTGTTAATGGCAAAAACAATATTTTGTTGCTGCCAAAGTTTGTTCTTTCCACAATGAGTCATGAAAGTGAACATTCTGAGAGCGAATTTTACTATCCAGGCGAATTGTCCCATGCAGAACCACTTCGGTCGCCAACTCACTCTGAAAGCAAAGAAAGAAATTTAACACTCCTCGCAAATGAAGAAGCTCGCGCCTTTCTTAGAAATCCAACAAGCAAACAGGCGGTCAAGGAAACAACTTTTCCGGATAAACTGTCCAATAATTAACCTTTCAAATAAGCAAACAGTTGGCGAAACTTCTTTCCTTAAAGGCATCGTGGGTCAAAAGAAAGAAAACCGAAGAAGTAAACAAAGTACGATATAAGCTTTTAAATGTTTTCTTCGAGTTTCAGAGATTCTGTGAGAAGTTGGTTGAACCAGAAAAATCACAAACATACCTTGTGTGCAGTAGGATAAACTGCTCTGTAGTTTCCCGGTTGTCCCTTGTTTTAGAGAATCCAAGAGGTCGACAAATAGCTTGAAACGACGCCGACATTTTCGTGAGTCTTCAGATGAAGATTTGTAAACAATTTCAGTGAAGCGTGAAGCGACCTTTTCTAACTCGCTAAGTTTTTGATGGCTTGACATATTTTTGACAGCTTTATGTCAACTTTCTGTTGGCTTTTTAGCATGAACAAAAATGAGAGCGTGAATTGTGTTTTTCGATGAATTGTGAGTTTCTTGTTTGACGCGAAGAAACTGATAAATGACAAACTTTTGTTGTAGAAACTTTCGTGTAATTGTTCCGCGCGCACAGCCGTCTGATCTTATGTGATCGCGTCCTATTTAGGCTCGAACAGAAGTTTCAAAATTTTGAACAGTAAGTGGTCATATGATAAAATGCTTATTGACTGAGTAAGGTCGGGCCGGACGGGAAAATATTTGGCTCTCGGTCAGGACGTACGGACCTCGCTGCGCTCGGTCCGTACGCCCTGACCTCGAGCCAAATATTTTCCCGTCCGGCCCTCCCACTCAGTCAATAAGTACATATTATCTTCCACAATATATCGTATCTGTAGTATCGTCCAAGCGCTCCAAGTGCGTGCTCTTTTCCCGTTAACAGCCACAGAAAATGGGCGGGATTGTTATTCCAGACAAGTGTTTTGATTGATCAAAATCATGTCGCCATAGTTGTGATCTTAATCCCATTTTATTCAAGCACGGAAACAGATATCTTCGTTTATTCTCTAGAACACATCGTTTCAGTCTGACTTAGAACCATTTAAGTCGCCAATTATTTCTACCTGCATGACATTTTAAGTTCCTTTTGTCTCTTTGTCACGAAATTAAATTTGGTCTCAACAAGTTACCAACCTTCTACAAGGAACCAACCGTCTACAGGTCAGGCATCCAATTACAATCCAAGATGGCGGAATCGAAAACTTAGTTTAGCGAGCGTTGCGTTCTAAAATAACGCCTGTACTTAATCTATTGCCTACACCAATAGATACTTAAAGAAGAAAGTCATTCCATAAAGCTTACTGTTTTTGTCTTCGCCTATAGCGAGTAAACACTCAGTTTTTTCAATCACCGAAGTTTCAGCCTCTGAAGTGCCTGCTACTGATGAAGAAATCTGTCTAGAAAGAAGGCCAAAATTAAACTTCAGAGGCCGCCATTTTGAAACTAGTTGGCAGCCAGGTCGTGCTTATATGACGTCATTCCGTCCGACTCGAAATTGGCGGAAGGAGAAAACCCTGCAACTGACTTTACATCCTTCAAGGTCAGCAAAATGTATTTTTTCCCAAACGATTGTCCACTTCACTATCTTCACTGCTATCTTTTATGGGGTTCGGAGCATGTTTGGCATCAAAACATTACGGCTCAAGAGCAGCCATATCCAGAGTGATAGTTAAAAGGCTTGTCGGAAGCCATCTTGGACGGAACGACTTCACGAAAACGTGGCCTGGTTGCTGAGTACTGTTTAAAATGGCGGCAACGGTGTCGAATTTTGGGCTTCTTTGGAGACGAATTTGCACTATAGAGGCTGAAACCTCGGTGACTGGCTAAACGCAGTGCGAGGTTTTTATTAGCGTTGAGAAAAATGTACGTTTTTTGGAGTGTTTTTTAATCCAAATCAACACCGCCGAGTTTTTGTCTGTCCACAATGACCCTTAGAATTTGTGCTGGAGTTTCCATTTAGTGCTTTTTATAACCCTAGTTTGCCCCCTGAGCATCCCATAATAGCTATTTGAAACAATAGAATTCACAATGGTCGCTTTCGCGACATGACCATGGTATTCTAGGTTCTTTGCCTATTATATTGTTCATGGTTGCTCGTTGTGCATGTGATATAGGCCACTTGGAAAACATTTGGATTGGGGTTTCATCTAAGGTCATTACCGTGCGCTGATTTAGCAGGTAATTGGCCTACCTGACTAGGCCCAAGGAGGTCGAAACAGCTGTCCACGATTTCAATTCTTGACTTTCAGTTTGGGCTCTATCATGTTCTTGTCGCGTTAAGTGTTCTACGTAGTATCAGCCTTGCTTAATTGTATTACAATCAAAGCTATTGCACAGTATTTTTGCCTCTTACTGTTTATTGGGCTATAAATGCGGTTGTAACTTCCAATAGGCCACGCTCGATATATCAATACTTTAAAGTCTCTCCGGGGCTTTCGGATTTAAATTGTAAATTTTTAAAGTTTCTTTTGTCTCTCAATTCCCAGGAGAGACTTGAATACAAAGAAATCACCACCAAATATAGAAGTTTGTTCTGAAAGCCTCGGAGCCATTTTAGAATATTGATATATCGAACGTGGCCTATTTTAGGTGTTGCTATACAAATGAATGCTATTGAGTAGAAATTTTACAAGGCCTCATTCGACCTCATCTGTTTCACATGGTTTGGAAAAAAAAGTGTTAAGAAAGAAATGCGTCTTTTTTCTATTAACTATTAACAGATCTCCCCAAGGCTGTAACACTAAATAAATTACCTGACGAAGTATCAAGAGACATCAAGATCATGACTTTAAGTTGGTGCCGCGTAGAACGTGCCTCAACCTACAGAGTGTACAAACGAATCAAGAATCATGATGATGAATGGAATGAATGGGAAAGTGTTGGGTTAACTACAGCTGATTCCTACAAAGTCAAAGTGAAGAGAGGCAGAACTTTCCAATTCAAGGTGATCGGTGTTAGAAAGGACGACTACGAAGGAATAGAAAGCAACATCGAAACAGTCAGGGTTTTAGGTAAGATCAGATTTAAGTTCCGTACTGTTATCACAGATATCATCAAATAAGTGTAGGAAGTAATTCATGGCTGGGAATGTACCGTGAATTTGAAAACTTGAAACAGCTACGCAATGCGTACTTGTGTCTTGTCTTTTTGCTGATTTCCTAAGTGTAACACCCAGCAACACCTGACTACACGGCAGCTCACTTAGGGAGTGTATTGCTAACATGAATTTATAAATGTAAGGGGTTGCTATCTCCTTCTTTGTTGCTTGTTGGTGCGAATTTCTTTATTTGGGAGGTTTAATGAAATGAAAAGATACTGCATGAAGATTGCCTATCATTGAAACCACACAATAATTTGATTTCTAATTTGTTACTTGACAATTAAATTAAAACTAGCGGTTTTCAATTGAGTGTCGTAAAACCAAACCAAACCAATAACTTACCAATCAGACTTCTCAGCCAATCTCAAACCGTAGTAAAACCAAAACCAAAGTAATAGCCCGATTACTTTCGACACTTAATTGAGAACCTCCCTAAACTAATTAAAAAAAAATGTTATTATGCTGAAGTTTTCTTGCCTGCTTATGCAGATGTTCCCATGCCAGTTGATATCATTGACCTTGCAAGTGAAATAAAGAAAAACAATCTCACTTTGAAATGGAACACGCCTGGTGACAATGGAACACAAATAACTCATTACACAGTTTACCAAAGAGTACTGAGTGAAGACGAATCAGCGCCTGACATGACCCCCCTAGGGGACACACAACAACTTGAATTTGTGGTCAGTGGATTGAAAACTGGGAAAACTTACGAGTTTCAAGTGACAGCCTTTAACAAGTGTGGTGAGAGTCCAACAGTTCAAAAGTCCATCAAGAGAGTAAAAGTCTCAATAGGTATACTTAATATGGGTTATATATATTTAGCGACTGCATGAACACTAAAAATAAATCAATGTGACGTGTTGATGTTATAACAATTCAAAAATAGCCAACTGGTCAGAAATACGAATCAGCAAATCATTAGAAACGAATTTCACTATAAAAGTTACCGTTATAAAACAACAATGTTTCGACCGTTGACATTCATTTTCAAGTTGAAAAGGAAAATTTCGTATGCGCTTTTAAAAATATAGACAATCGGATCTGGAGCGACTTGGAAGTAATTTCGAGATTTTGAAAAAAAAAGGTCAGAGTAAACTCGACTGTTTAAAATCCCCACTTCTTTCAATTCATTCCGAGACTTCCGCACAGACTAGGGTTAGACACATTATGCTCGTAAATTTGACCCTAAAAATCGTACCATTATGCCGAAAATTATGCTCGTGTCAGACCATTAGGCTCGTGTGATGCTGGCTGAAATTTCGCCCTTGACTCCACGGTACCACCCAAACGAGTCCCCAATGCTTAAAACGCAACATTTTAATGGTTTTGTTTTACTCTTAAAGGCGACCAACAATAACTCGGTATATCTAAAATGTGTAAAGCATGTTGATATAATTATTGTATATCAGCAATTTGGTATATGTTGATCTCTTCTTGCATTGAAGCATTAATGAACATTCGATATAGTCTTGAAGCGCAAGGTCTTGCAAATGTTCAAACGTCGTAGTTAGAAGAAGATCCTTTCAGATGAAGCTGATGATGGAGCAGGAGAACAAGCTTAGCTACTGCTGACCAAAAGGGCAGCTCATCTGCAATATCCTTCCACCAACCAACTGGGTCAACATCAGGCGCAATTCCGTCTGCCTTTGCCAGCCTTTGCAATAGCATCGATGTCGTTTGCCACAGGACGCAAACAGCAGATTTGATGTGGGTTGAACAATCTAGCAGCTTTGAAAATTTCAACTTGGCTGTTACTGAAGTGTACCCATCACTGTCTGAGAGAAGTATTCCCAACCAGGTTGAACAGCCGCTTCGTCATACTGGTAACATTGCTGGGCAACAACACGGTTTCTTCCAGAGATGTACCTCAATACAGCAGTGTGGAGGTTGACTACATTAACGCTGTTCTGGATGAATATGAGTTGCTCATAGCATTTTCACGCTAGTGGACCGTCTCCCACAAGAATATAGGTCGACTCAACCAAGTTCAACCTGTAGGAAGCAGTACGATTGAGTATCATTTAACATTGCCTCAATCTGCTTTAGGGTGGCAGCCCTGCTTCCAGCCTCTTGCAATCTTTGTTGCACGAAAGGGAAAATCTCAGCAAACTGTAGCATGATCTTTTGGTTTTATCAAGTGAGTTGATAATGTGAATTGGCCACCGTAAAGAGATTCGAAAGGTGACGTTTCGAGCGTTAGCCCTTCGTCGGATTCGCTCCGACGAACAAAATCGTAACAGGCTTCTGATTGGTCATACGCTAATTTTCGCTGGTGAAAAAATCGTATGACCAATGGGATTGCTTCTCATCAAAAAGACACGATTTTTATTCGATGAGTTTGCACTGGGTAAATCTCAGTACTTATATAATAAGAATTGCATACGCCTAAGCCCACTTTGTAAAACTGCACTTCACAGTAACAATGTAACGATTTCCCCTTCGAGACCTTGGTAAGGAGTCAACTATGTCAATATGGATTCTCTACCGATGGACTTCATTTGTCAAACTTGGTCTTCAAAAACATGGTCTTCATCTTCTTCAGGGTCTTCATTCTTCCTAAGTGGGCGCCTGCTAGACCATCATGAATTTCCGTGAGCGATTCTTTAACAAGTTTCCGAGGTAAGACCATCCTGCTCTTAGCTGACGGAATTCTTTCAGATGACCGCAGATAGCGTACCCCTTCTCCTAGCTCCAATATTTCCCATTGCGCCCAGATTTCTCTTGTTACTCGACTCCAGGGTCGGAGTTCCTCATCGGTTGGTTTC
>OZ026602.1:24664554-24744554 GCA_964020085.1 Micromussa lordhowensis | reverse complement strand
TTATCTCATGTCCAACGCGCGCTCGTGGAATGCAAATGCTGCAATGTGATTGGCTGAGCTTCTCGCATCAGCCATTATAGTTGGCCGCCAAATTTTATCGGAATCTTAGTGGTTTGAATTGATCACGTGACTCAATAGTTTTCATCGACGGAGAGACACTGGACACTTTCCGTTCAACCAAAAATTCCGAAAATTTCGAAACAGGGACAAATGGTACGGAATCAGAAAATTCGGAAGTTGTTGAATTTTCGTTAAGCGAACCATGCAATCGAAAATTCTGGAAATACCGGCGGGGAGTCCAGTGGAACGGTAATTTCCGGTAAGAAATTTCCAAAAATGTTATACCCTGCAAAGTTTGGAAAATGCTGTACCATTCGTCAATGAAAATTTCCGGAAATTAAAACCGGAGTTTTGGGTTGAATTGAAAACGCCCACTTTTTAAACTGTAGAGTGTTTTTGTCGATCAAGGAACTACCGGCTGATAGTTGCCCGCGGAAATTTGATGTTCTGAAAACAAATTCGCTTCGCTTCTCGGACAACTATCAGCCGATAGTTCCTCCACGGCAAAAACACTCTATAATATAAATAGAAATTTCGAGCTCATAATCCAATTTTTAATTAGATGTCTTCAATCCGTATTCGCCATAACTTTGCCGCTTTTGTATATCGACGGAAAACTAATAAGCTTTTAGGTATACTAGGTATGGCTATCCACACCTATTAAAGTGCACTGCAGTGAACTTAGCAATGGAAATTTAATGTTACTTCTCAATCACTTTTCACCATGCAGCTCGTCTTACTTCAGGGGAGAACAAATTTATCGCCAGCTGGTTACGTGCAGTGAAATACCTTGGCGTAAAAAATGACCCGTTATTGCCGGTAGTAAACGGCACATGTAAAGAGAGCAAAAAGCAAACAAAACCAAAAACGAAACAAAGCAAGGTTCATTTATTTTCAATACATACAGATGAATGTTAGGCCAGGTCACCAATTTGGCGTTGATTGCTTCAATTCTCTTAAAGTCACAAGTGCCAAAGATGACGAAGGTCTCACACGCCCCCACCCACCCCTCCCTTCCGCTCCTCCTCCGGTCTGAATGGGATTAAAATTAAGAAAATACGGTATTGGAAACTTTTCATTTATAAGAAATGTGTTTAGAATGCTTTTGAAACAATAAGACTAGCTACTCTCGATTTCTATGGAGATGTTTTGTTTTTTTAAGGAAAAAAAAAGATCATCACACTTAGTGGCGTTTTTGGGTTTGATCTTCGCCGCATTTCATTGTGTGCGAACAATTGGGATGTACATTTCGCATATTTCTGTAATTTGGTTTTCGACTCGGTTCACTTCTTCTTGGAGCAGTTGTTCGGTGGAATGCGAGAAAGACTATTTTCGTCCTGAACTAACAACTCGTTACAAGAAATATACCTCTGTGGACAGATAGGCACTTAGCAGCTAAGCCATCACGTGATCTACTGCTCATAAAATTATGGGCTGCAACTTAAAGAATGCCAGAAATGGTAAAAGCATGTCGAAAGTATCCAATGGGCAAGTTTTAGGCCCCTGGCATTAGAGAATGAGATTTTATAACGGTTTGAAATTGTAAAAAAATTAAGGAGATTTGTATGGAAAAAGTTGTTGGAGAGCAAGGGCTTAGATATCCAACTTAGATATCCTCTAAATTTACCGAAAATTCAAACTGGTGTATAAACTTACTCTTTAATGCCAAGGGGATCAAACTTGGACATTTTGGTATTTTCGATATGCTCATTCTATTTCTGGCATTCTTTTAGTTATAACCCATAATATAAAACTGTTTTAGTAAAGATTGGTCACGTGACGCCAGCTGTTAAGGGCCTATTACCTGAACTAAGCCACACTTAACAGCAACAAAACTCTTCTGCTAAACCTCTGCGCTTAACAAATTCATGACAAAGGGCATAATATAAAACCTTGTAAGTTGCATTAGAGGCATTGTTTTCTTTCCACCCAAACAACATTTTCAATGCCTTTTTTTCGTATTCCTCGTTATTCTTATGGAATCTAGTAATATCTCCATCACTGAATCCCAAACGACGTGCTAGCCTCTCCCAAGAGTCTCCAATTGCCAGTGACAGCTTTTCCAGCTCATCGTTCGAAGGGCAACCTTCCTTTACTGAAATAAAGTTAAATGAATAAGAAGTTAATTTAAACACTTCTTTCATATTAACCGAGCAGGATGCCTGCTTGGGATCAAGAATCACACCGTAGTCGTTGGTACAGGCCAAAAGCACAGAGGTCTACACTCTTTCTTTTTTTAATAAGAATAGATCGTTTTCACTGTCACGCAATAAAAAAGTTAATCGAAAACTATCCATTAAAAAGCCAAGAAATTGTGATGTGATAGAAGATAAAAAAATAAGGCATTCCTCCAAGTTTTAGCCCTGTGCGTTTCCCCAAACTTCAGATATTCGTCGAAATTTTTCGCAGAAATTTACAGAGCCCAGTATGAAAACGTCATGTTGGTGTACCTCCATGGTACACCAATATGGCGGCCGGAATGGGATAAAGTTTACTCTTTACCTTTCCGTTCAACTTTGGATTCGAAGACTAGGGAGTTTCAGTATAAGATCTTGAATTGTATTGTCTATACAAACGAAAAACTTTATCGATTTGGCTTAGTTCCTTCCCCTAGTTGTACCCTTTATCAGAAATCAGCAGAATCCATCGAGCATTTACTTTTTTCCTGCAAAATATCCTCTGAATTCTGGAAACATGTCTTATCCTGGCTTAAAGACAATAGTATTGATATTGAAACATTGAGGGAATGGGACATAATTTTTGGAAAGTTCGACATAAAAGACAATTTTACTTTAGTTAATCATTTATTATTGCTAGGAAAATATTATATTTACTCCAAAAAGTGTCAGAATAGTCTACCGACGGTTCAGGGTTTCATTGCTCGGATTAAACTAATATATAGAATTGAGCTCCAAATAGCCAGAGAAAAAAATAAGCTTTCACAACATTTTATTAAATGGAGAAAACTTGTTGAAGTATTGATCTAGAAAGAGATGGTGGTGGAAAGAATATCTAAATACAAAAAAATGAACAAGTATTTCTGCTTTTTTGTCTTTTTTTTAGCAGCTTATAATATGTTCTATCTAGTTGCGTCAGTAGTTTTTGTAGTCTGTATTATTATTAGTTTACTCGTAGTATTAATGGCACTTGCATGTAATGTACCGAAAGTAATTTATTGTATTCAATGTATTGTAAGCTTTATTGTAGCATTGTCTTTGTAACTAGTTTATTGTAATTATGTATTCAAGTGAGGTTGGTTTTTTTTTTTGTTTGTTTGGTTTTTTTTTTGTCAGTATCGTTAGGCTGTAAGCATGAAATTGTAATGTTTATTTTCTTATTCTTAAAATGTAGCAAAAAAAATAAAAAATTACAAAAAAAAAAAAAAATATGGCGGCCGGAAAATAGTGTAAACATCTGGGCCTGGTTGTTCGAAAGGTGGTTAACGCTATCCACCGGATAAATCCCTATCCAGCGGATAGCGTGGTTTGTTTTGTTAACACTTATCCGCTGGATAGCGATTTATCCGGTGGATAGCGTTATCCAGCCTTTGAACAACTGGGGCCTGGAACTTACGTTGGCTTTCTAGGCGACTGCTTATCGGTACTGAAAAAATGTCTACATAAGCACTTTTCCTAATGCTCTAGCTTCTAACAGGGCTCACAATCATGAGATAAGTATATATTTTTCAACAAATTTGATCGTAGCCTTGTGTCACGCACCTCCATAACCCGGAAATTCAAAATGCTCTGGCCCGGGTTGTTCGAAAGGTGGATAACGCTATCCACCGGATAAATCACTATCCAGTGGATAGCGTGGTTTGTTTTGTTAACACTTACCCGCTGGATAGTGATTTATCCGGTGGATAGCGTTATCCAGCCTTTGAACAACTGGGGCCTGGTTTCCAAACGAAGCACGCTATTGAGCTGTAAAGTTGTAAACAGATATAAATGTCACCTCTTATACCTGATGAGGATGAAAACTTTAGTGCATCTTTAGTTTTAGATTTTAGAAAGTGATGACGTCACGTGAAAACGATCTATTCGCTACTTGCACATACCCATAATCCTTTGCGTTGTTGGGGGGTAACCATTAGAAGAAATGTATGGTATCATGACAAAAATTAGTTCGGTGAGCTCGGAAAACCAGCTACTAATGCTTAAAAATGCACCAGAATTTACCAAAATCATTATAGGAAAAAAATTGTACTAGTTTATAACTAAATGTAGAGAAATTTTTTTTTGTCCATACATCGTCTGTAAAATTACAAGACGATGTATGGACAAAAAAAAAAGATCTCTACATTTAGTTATAAACTAGTACAAATTTCTCCTATCATGATTTTGGTAAATTCTGGTGCATTGTTAAGCATTAGTAGCTGGTTTTGCGAGCTCACCGAACTAATTTTTGTCATGATACCATACATTTCTTCTACTGGTTACCCCCCCAAAACGCAAGGGATTATGGGTATGTGCAAGTAGCGAATATGCTTTATAAGAATATGGAATCTGAAATTTGCGAAATTTTAATAATATTTTAAAAATAAACCCGAGGCTGAGTTTTTGAAAAGAACATAATTTTGTTTGGTAACAATTTGTAAATACAATACAATCATATGTTTTTAAAGTGCCACTATGACGAAAATCGCATCCTTCAAATCTGAGCCATTTTAAGACATAAACAAGTAGCCTGTACAAGAGGAAAAATGCTGTTTACTGTTTTCAAAGATCTCTTTCCGTTCCAGAGATATTCAAGTTTTTAAAATATGCAAATTAACCAAGTGATGACGCCATACACTCAACTGCATTTTGATCAAATATGATAAACAAGGATATCTCAGTCAATTTGTACAATAAATGTTTGAATTTCTACGGTAAGATTCTACTAGTGGTGCTCCGCAATATGAGCTTAACAATTGTTGTTACCATAGCAACATACTAGGTTCCAGACCTCCACAAAAGGCTTTTCCAACCACTTTTAGGGTTCTATATTGATATTTGCCAATGGTGCCTCATCTGCATAATCCAGCAAGCATATAAAAACATTAGGTTGAGTTCATGGCCTTGCTTAATGTTTTCCAAGCTTAAAATCACTAAATATTGATAACAGGCTAGAGGGGGCTGGAAAAGAGTGGGTTGCCATGGGAACGGAATTGTTATAGCTGTAGATGTGTTGCATTTATAACTATTAGCCTACCAAGTTTCGATGGTTTCTGCCGCAAATTGACCGACATAGCGCTATTTATATACTTCATGTAATATTTGGTTGATGATGATAATAATAATAATAATAATAATAATAATAATAATAATAATAATAATAATAATAATAATAATAATAATAATAATAACAATTTATATAGCGTCGAAATCCAAATCTTAATTAAGGTAACAATTAAATTAACAATTAACAATTATTACTAAATAAATAAAAAACGTATCATAACCAAAACGTATACTTAAATAAAAACGTCTTCAAGTTCCTTTTAAAAACATTAAAGACCGACTAAGCTTACTTAATAATTTGTTTGTCATAATATGGCCACACAAGAAAACTAGAATTCACTGAAAGCGACCTGTTGTCGGCGAAAGGAGATTTGAATTGAAAAATTTGTCGAACGAATATCAAGCATACAAGCGGGTACGTACTCAGCTTCAAAAAAAGACCATTTTAGAGTTCCCTTGTGCCTCTCTTTCAAAACGAGTCTTTGTGCAAAACCTTTCATATGAAAATGAGTTTGATTTCCATGAAAATGAACTTGTAGGCGGAACAAATTTTCATTATGAAATTCATTTCATTATGACTCGTTTTGCCAGAGAGGCAAAAACCAATTCGCTAATGGCCTAGATACGGCTAATTAGAAAAACAAAAGATACTGTAAAAGCTACTAACATTATAAAGGTTCTTAGGCCCAGGGCAAACGTCGAATCCATGTCGCGTCGAATAAATTAAAAATAGGTGCGACAAAGAGTCGACTTAATTTCAACGTGGTAGCAAACGTCGAACTTCCGTCGATCCTGTTTCACAAGTTGCACGTGTCCCCGTGCTATTCACTCTATGCGCGGCTAGTTACTGCTAGGACTTGCTAGCAAACTGCAGAAATACAGTGCTCGTACAATTAATTGCGAAAACTAGAAAGAGACTAGAAAACTAGAAAGACTCTTATTTCATAGAGCTCTGAAAACAGTGTATTAGAAACGACAGCTTTTGGTCTAATTGGCATGCTTGACTGTGCTTTTGTTAGCGAACAACAATTTCCGGGCGCGAAATTATCGTTGTACAGCGCATGATTGTCAGGGGGAAAAATAGCGTTTAACAGATGGGGGGAGTGTGTATTTTTATGACATTTGCCCAGTCCAGTAAATCAATTATTTTGTAATTTGCATGATTTATGAATTGAGTTCAGCAAGAGTCTAGAGTGGCGTTTGCTGAAACGCCGAACCACTGTCGCATTATCCGACTTAGCAAGTCGAACCTATGCTAGAGTCGAACCAATTAATTTGAGTCGAATTTAATTGCAGCAAACGTCGCACCATTCATGCGCCTATTTCAAAATAAAATAGGTTCGACCAATTAAATTCGACTTAGATTCGACGTTTGCCCTAGGCCTTAGTCATTCTGAGTAGGCACATAGGGGATTGTTTTCTGATATTTTTTAGTATTATTTAGGCCCACTTCACAATCCCCTCTGATTTGTGCACTGAGCTAAGTTTTGGGTTACGAGTCTGAGGGACTTAATGAACAAATCATCAATAACACAGCGGTTTGAGTTCTCAAGAAAAAAAAAACAGAAAGAGGGGACGAGAAAAAAAAATGAAAAAAGCGTAAAAATTGAAGGCATAGAAAATTACAGAAAGCAAGAGAAACATCGAATCAGGTAAGCAGGAATAAGATATCATCAGATATCTTAAGGCGGGGGTACACGTGAAGGCTGTTTTGAGGTCGCTTAACACGGCCTTTCTGCCAATATCTCGGTCGCACGTTTCAAATGACACTAAATCTCTCTGCTTATCTCATTAACCACTGTTTGGCGGTTTTGTGTAAGTTTTTTGGTGATTTTTGGGCATTTTGGGAAAGATAAATTTTTTTCTCAAAGAATAGGTTAAATTGAGGAAAATATGAAATGTTGAAGATTTGATGGATTTGGAAAACTGAAATTTGAAGTGACGAATTAGTAGACGGATACAAACAGTCCCCTAGCAACCTGGGGCTTTCTTTTGCGGGGGTCAACTGTCTGGTAGTGTTTCCAACCCATCTTAATCCTAACAATTTCCTTTTTAATATCACTTCAAATTTCACACCTATTCATGTTTACCCCCGCGTTAAGCAAGTCCTGTGAAAAGAATGTCATTTTCCGCTAGCTCTATAATCAAGACTGGTCTGATAGCGGAGCTCCAGCGGCCCGCGCCAAGCAGATCACCATAACTATAGAAACAGAACCACATGCATGCATAAAAAGAAAAAAACCATGCAACTCTTTTGTCGCCATCAACATGGCTAGCGGCATAGAACGCGGGCGCGTGCCGAATACAACGAAAACGACAGCGACTTCCCACAACATGGCGGTCATACTACAGTCAACATCCTTGGTTTTGAGCGTACATCTGATTTTAGACATCCATGTTATGGTCAATTGACCAGTACCACGTGACCATATCGCGGGCTCACAGGTTATTTTTTCAAGGCTGCATGTTTTTTCAGAGTTGACCGCTGACCACATACGGGTTTTGGTTTGGATGGCGGGCTCATGTCAGGTTAACTTGTTGTAATCAAGGCCGGTTTGTTTGGCGAACACTTACAATTTGTGCAGAAACTCGAAGGCACGACCTACATCGGATTTTCTCTTAGCCCAGGGTCATTTGTTTTGTGTACTTTGAAATTAATGAAGAAGCAAAGACTTTGAAAAACATTTAACTATAAAAAATTGCGATAAAATACTTCTAAACATGATAAAAAGTTAAAAAGTTTAAAAACGACGTTTCGATGTACATTACATCATTATCAAGTGAAATAAAAATGAAAGCTGATTACTATAAATACAAAAATGGACAATAGATAATTAATATAGTAGCATAAAAGAATGCTAAAACAGAAACTTAAACAAAGAGTTTCGCACGTATAGAGTCCGCTTGCGTATTTAAGCAAGGCTTAATTTTCTTGATGAACAGCATTTCAAAAATTAACTTTTTGTTTAAGTTTCTGTTTTAGCATTCTTTTATGCTACTATATTAATTATCTATTGTCCATTTTTGTATTTATAGTAATCAGCTTTCATTTTTATTTCACTTGATAATGATGTAATGTACATCGAAACGTCGTTTTTAAACTTTTTAACTTTTTATCATGTTTAGAAGTATTTTATCGCAATTTTTTATTGAAATTAATGAAACTCAAAAATAGAAGGCCAAACAATATAAACAGAAAACCTCACCGCAAAGTTACAAATTTTCGGGCTTTAAACAACCCGGCCCAGGAGCTCCGCTTTCAGGTTTGTCTAAATTTTTAGATTAGATTGAATGATATCGATCTTGTAGATTAACTAGGCCTTCAAAATAGAATGTAATTGTTACCAGCTTTGGCTCCACAAGTCTTTGGGGCTTCAGGACTTTCCGCTCCTCCTTCAATTGACCGCTGTTCTATTGTAGGCGCACCTTTTTAGAATGTACAACAAACATTTTAAATACAACTTATGATTGTCAATAAATTAGACGACAGCATGTTTTTAAATGGGATCTAGGGTACAAGGGAATTTGGAAGATCCCTTTTTAAGTATTCTTGCATCATTACCTATCTTTGCGTTGAATATGTTAAAAAGGTTTTGCGTTCTTCTGGAGTCCATTAAATTCTGTGACTTCGTCCTCGCTCCGGCTCGTTATACATACGCTTACATACGATTCGCTCCGACGAAGGGCTAACGCTCGAAACGTCAGCTTTCGAATTTCTTTACGGTGGCCAATTCCCAGTATAACTCAGTTGTTAAAACCAAATTATCTTGTAATACTCCTCACCGACACAGCACCACAGTTTTTTTAGAAACTTACCTCCTTTATACAAACGCTCAGTTGATCAAAAAATAATAGGAGAGCTACACAAACAGAGCAAGAGTGAGACTGGGGGAATGGAGCGATTGGAATTTTGAGTCGCCCTATACTTAACCACGTTCCTCAGCCTGCAAGTGTTAGCGCGACCGGTGTTTCTAATAAAGCAATTACCATGCGATGCCAGATAAAGGCGCATCAAAAAAGCCTTTACCAAAAAGAACGCTGCTCTTAATCACCAACATTGCAACTAGGGGTTCTTTTAACACAGCAAGAAATATGTGAAACATAATGTCATTTTGTACAATGCAATGTAATACAATGCAATGCAATGCAATGCAATGCAATGTAAGGCAATACAAGCTTTAATGCCATTCACTAAAGAGAGCTTTTCAGTAACAATGATATAAATTTTGAAGTCACCATAAGATAAAATGATGGCATTTCTAAAAATTGCGATAATACAATGACGAATAAAAGTAGAATATAAGTAAGTTAACAGCAGACACTAAAAACTATAAGATAAAGGGTAATAGATGTCCAACAGATGATAGATGCTAATGAAGCCACAGCGCTACTGGAAAAAAACGACCTGAAAACATTTTCAGGCTTTGAACGGGATTCGAACCCAGGACCTTTGCGTTACCGGTAGTGTTATGGCTGTATTCGTATCCATCATCAAATAAGATAAAGGTTATATAAAATAAAAAAATTGTGGTAATAAAACTAAAACTAAGACGGACTTGAGACAAAAGCGGCGAGTAAATTAGCCCTTAATTTACGTTGAGTAGTAAAGTAGGAACAGAGTGTCAGGTAATATATCAAACACGAGTGACAGTGTTTCATCGGGGTATCCAAACACCGAGAAGAGAGTTGAAAATACGACGCGCAGCGGAGTATTTTGACGAAATTCGAGGTGTTTGGATAGCCGATGAAACACTGACTCGAGTGTTTGATAAATCTTCTCAACCGAAACAAAAACTAAGGAGAAAACGGAGGAGTAAAATCGTCAAAATCTATGCTAATTAAGATCGGGTATCCAAACCTCCTTCACTGTTGTGATTTTCTTTGTTTTAACTTGATGAATTATTAATGAGTTTGAGAAAGAGTTGTCTAAACTGTTCCATTAGCTGACTGTGTGTCAATAAAATGTCCTCTGTCCAGATCTGGATTTAAATAAAGGGATGTGCAAGAATATCACCTTCACTGTCCACAACTTCCAGCCTAGTTTGTTCAGGTTTCTGGGTACTAGACTTGTCTGAGAGTCTTCTTGACTTCGAAGCTGATGGCCCTTTGAAGAAAATAAAGGGATAAACGTCGAAACTGCACTAGCTTCACAATTCATATCAATAAAATACTATTCTTAAAAGTTCAACTGAATATAACAAACTCTGCAACGTATAGGAAAATTTAAAATCTAAATCGGAGAGAGGAGTTCTTGGAGTAACTAAAAAAGGTGTAGAAACCAATTGCACGCCTAGTCCCAGTCCGCGCGGCTATGCTTTATTAGTTTGACCTTCGCGCGGGTTACGCAAATCGAAAAGTGTTCGTTCACGTTTATAAGTGATAACAAGTAACGTTTGGTTCTTTATACTGTATCGCCGTTTTCCCAAATCGTCACGTAAATAATAATAATAATAATAATAATAATAATGATAATAATAATAATAATTAAAACTACAGTTTCCTCGATTGTGATTGGTTTAAAAAAACTCCTATTTTCCACTAACTCACTTGCCAAGTTGTTATCGGACAGTTTGTTATTGGACAGTTTGTTATCGGACAGTTCAATAAGCCAATCACATTCAAAGTTATAGTTTAAATCAACCGATCACATTCAAAGTTGTAGCTTAAATTCAACCAATCGCAATTTCATAGCGACATGAAACAATTAATGCCTCGTTTGTCAGTCTTTTAATGCAAATTTTCCCCTTCTTTCAAAACTTGACTATTCTTCTTTTCTCGGAAATTGTAATTTTTATGATAAATTGGTAATAGGACTTCGTGTCGTCCAATTCGGTCTGTAATCACACTCGTGATAACCAAATAGGACTCTCGCTGCGCGGTCGTCCGATTTTGTTATCACTTGTATGATTACAGACCGAATTGAACTCCACTCAGTCCTATCACCAATAATACACTTATATAGCACTGTTTCCCAGAGGTTCAACAGCGCTTTACAGGTTTAAAAATTTACTTAAAATTATCTAAGACCTTACTAAAATACAGTATCTAAAATTCACTAAATGCAAAAAAATTGTAAAACCATAATAAAACAAATGCCCTCTGATTTCATCGTTTGTCTCGCACTTCCTATGTTATTCGTTTTTCCTATGTTCTTCCTTTGTTACTTTCATTGTTGTAATTAAGTTGTTCCGCTCTTAATGTTTTATGTCTTTGGAACATTTATTTTAGAAACCACTGGACATGTGTAGTTAAGAGTTCAAGTCGTCCAGAAATAAACTCCTTTACGTTCTAAAATTATTGCTGGTGCGTCGGCTATAAAAGGTATATAAACGAACAACAAGAAAATGAGTTTTCATATCAAAGACCAAGTTGCTTTCAAATTTAAACTTAATCTGGCGCAATAACGCTAACTGAACTAGAAAGTTAAAAGCAAAGGAATCCCTCGGTCTTCGTTATTGACATGGATTAATGTTGTCGACCAAGGGTGAGGTCAAGATGGCTGGATATTGGCCAAGTTCTTTTTTTGCGTGAGAGACGGAGTCGAGGTCCATAAACGCGAAAACTCAGAACGAGGCCTGAATATGCAGCCATCTTGACCAGACAAGCTTGGATTTATTACATGAAAAAAGAGCACTGTTTTCTCACGGGACACGGCGGATAATACCGAGCGACCAAGATAGAGCCATCTAGCCCGCTTGGGTAGCCAATCGCAGCGCAAGATTCGGTTCATTTTGCCCGCTTAGCAACCAATCAAAGCAGTAGCTAGCCATATCTTATTTTCTTTTCACCTGCTCCTGGTTCCGGGCTACTAGAATTGGATGCCTTTCTCTTTGAACTGGGAGCTGCGTCATCTGAGAATCAAGAGAACAAATTTCACGTTCAAGTTTCATCGACATGGTTTCTTACACATCCTTTTAACTTCTATACGCGAAAGTAGTTAACAACGTTTTGACAACTTCAAGACGTCATTGTTAAGTTTCAAACTACGAAGGCCAGCTGAGTTTGTGTTTACACAACCATTTCTCATGGGGGTACAAATATACGTACTTGGGAAGCGAATATAAAAAAGTGTAGCTCATGTATGACATTGGTAAATCTTGTTAGACGGTAAATTATTGTTAAAGACTTGGCTGGTAACTGTTTCAGCTTGTTTCATACCTGCAGTTATAGTTAAGACGTGTTCCACTAGATCGTTGCACTGTTTGGCCCAACTGTATTCCTTGGCATAGTTTTTACGTATTTCGTCAGATTCCTCTAGACGAGTTTTTCGATCTTTTGCCCAGATCTTCTTGATTTCCTCAGCCCATACTTTTGGCTCCTCAAATTTTTGAATGACGCAAACAGACCCAAACTTAACCTTCGCTAGGGCTTTTCCAAATCCCGAGTTCCCGCCTACAAGAATCGGCAGATCCGCTGATAGAGCTTCAAGGGCCGTCAGTCCAAAGCCCTCTGCTCTCCATGGCATGATGACAACATCCACCTCACGGAAAAGCTTTCTTAAACTCTCCCGACTTTCTAGATAGGCCCTCACTCTCAGTCGCTCCGGAGGGATGTCGCACTGCTTCAGAATATCAGCAACTCTCTCTTGCTGTTTGTTGCCTGCGCCGACAAAAATGAGGATTGCGTTCTGAAGCTGGCCTACAGCTTTAGCTGCAATGTCAAAACCCTTTTGTTGAAAATCTTCTGCATCACCTCGGCCAAACGCCAGAACTCTGCACATGTCTCCGTCTTGAGTGGCTTGCTCCAAACCAGAAAACTCATCGAAAATACCAGGGGTGAAATCAAAAACGCGTTGGTCTTTGTCGTGGGATCGGAGGTATGAGCCATACGCTTCTGCCAGTTTAGGTCCCACTGCTACAACAAAGTCGGCCATTGCACAAAGTTCCACTTCAAGCTGATGCTTCTGCTCACCTTTTTCAATAGGATCTGAGTAGTTTTTAAACATCCCGAGTTCTTCAGGGTCTGTGTGGACGAACTGAATCCACTTACATGGGAGGTTTTTTCGAAAAATTTGCGCTTGCTTGAGTACTAGCCCATGACCAATCACGAAGTCAGCTTGGAGGTCTTCTGGTGGAAAGCCGAGCCAATCCTTTTCATCATAACCAGGTATCCTACTCGCCCGAATGAGTGCCACGCCTTTATTTTTGGCGTCATCTATTTCATTCTGGTCACATTGTGGGACAAAAACCGAGACATGTACTTTGGAGTGTTTGGCAAGCTCTATGGCGAGCGATCTGTTGAAAGTGGACAATCCTCCACGTTTTGATCCCCACTCTGAGGCCAGCAATACAAAGTCTACTTTGGTAGACGACGCCATCGGTACTGAATGAAGAACGCTTTACAAAACTGCGATAAACAAAATAAACAAGGAAAGAATTACTGAGCTGCATCTACGAGATCCTCAGGCCTCTCACGGCAATGTGTCGTTCAGATGGGACTAGGGAGTTATTTAGCAGTGTGAAGTACTGTTTCAATTCATTCATCACTTATTGTGCCCCTGGCACATAGGAGCTTCACATCAAATTGGTGGACGAGGTGCGAGGTCTGGAACCCAGAAATGTTCGGAAATCACATAGATCTCTTGTTACTTTGTCTCGGTATATGTTGCGAAGGACCCTTCATTTAGTGTCCGTAATTTCACAATATTCTCTGCTAGTATATAGCAAAGGTATAAACATCGCAACACAATCATTTGACCCGCACGTTTTCAAAACCTCTATTTTAATTCGTTCTTGTTAATCTGCACCTCGTTTGTTCTTTGGGCTAGGGGCATAGTTGGTGTTGATTACCTATTGTTTCATTTGGCCGATAACAAAGACCCTTGTAAGCAGTGCACCAGGAGAACTACTGTATAATGGTTAATTAATTTATAAAATATCGTTGCAATGCTCAGCAATAAGGTAATTTCTCAGCTTGGATGCAGGAATATTGCGAGTTTGGTCAAAACAACTTTTTAATAAACATGAAACATCATGATGGATTCAACTTAAGAAGATTCAATGCTGCTTTATACTGTTAATAAAATTATAGTTGTAATATTTTATATATATTTTTTTTGAATCTTGACATGCTGATTACAATTCGATATTATAAAATAATTGAGCCGGTACGCGGGCTCTCATTGGTCGATAGGTGTGTTTGGATGAGAGTATGTAAACACGGTTGTGACGTTTCAGATTCGCGCATATTTTGAGAATTATTTTATAAAAGCAATAGAGCACTTTTTCGGTATTTATATAGCCCAATGTCAAGACTTAGAGGGTTGAGAGAATTCTCGAAAGTTATGCAAGCCCTCGACTACCTCTCGGGTTTGCATAACTGTCTCGAATTCTCCCAACTCTCCTCGTGTTTAAGGTAATTCCTCAGAAATAAAAGTGACAATAGATTTTCGTTCAAACTTTGTCCACTTAATATTTATCATATGAGAACTTCAATTTTGAAATAAAAAAGAGGGATGCCCATGCTCATTAAGGAGCACCGAGGCATTGAAAATGCCGCCCATTTTAGGATTATTTAGTGATTATTAGAAGAACGCATTCCTAGTAATAATTGTAAATTTTTGTGACCGAGACTTTTGAGAACGTGCATTAAACTACAGTCAATACATTGTGTCGGACAAAAATAAACATTTTTTTAGGTTTGAATTAGACAGAAAGCTGAATCCTTGATTAAAATTTGAACCAAATTTCTTGACATGGTTACCAAACGGCAAATAGAAAAGACCACAGTTTATCCGCTATTTTCCTTATTTATTCAGTTTTCAGCAATAGAAGTCAGATGAGTCTTTTCTCGCGCAAAGCTTATGATAAGTTGATTACAATGACTAGAAAAAAAGGTGGGGTGCCCATGCTCGTTGGTGAGCTAAAGCCATTTTTTTCAACTGACAGAGCTCAATATCAAGACAAATCCTCCATGTTTTCAATGTGCGCGTGCACGAGCGCGTGCTAATGACGCCATAAATTATGCGCAGTAAGGATGCGCAAAGCAAAACAGGGGAATGACCTTAAAATGCGGCTATATAAAAATGGAAAAAATGCTATATTGCTTAAATAGACTTTAAAGTGCCTATGAAATGAAAAATTGAGGTATTGAAAAATAGGCGAATCTGAAAGGCCTTTATAAGTGAAGAAGAATGGTGTTTTCCTTTTTGTCACATCTCATCTCGTTCCAGAGATATTCAAGGTTTTTGTATTATGCAAAATAGGTACTGATGACGTCATAAAATCGCAAGAGTTTCGCTTCAGTTTAAAACTAGCCACTTGAAAGACTTTCAAGAGTAAAAACTAACAATAGACCCACAATACCATTCTCGTAAATGAAAATGGAGTGGCTTACCTCAAGTGCGTAATTTTATGATTCTCACTTCGAATTCTTGGTTTTCTCTCAAGTCTTGTGTAGTGAACAGAATCAAGTTTGAGTTCCCGGATTCCAGGCGTTCTATTCACCTGAGTGCAATATTATTTACTTGGGTGTCGACAGTCACAAGAAGACGATCGATGGATCGGAAACGTTAACGCATTTGACAACTGAATGCAGAACAAAACCTCATTGTTACTCGGTGGGCATTGACGTCATCCATGACGTTTCACTTCCCCGTCACGCCGGTCTTGTTACTTCCCGTTACTACTGCTGCTTTCAGGCAGCCCAAGCTCTTTATGAACCACACAAGCAACACAATATGGCATCGAATTATAAGGGTTTATATGGGATTTTCTAAAAGATTAAGATTAGTTAAGACGGGGGTAAACATGAATAGGAGTGAAGTTTGAAGTAATATAAATAAGGAAATTGTTAGGATTAAGATGGGTTGGAAACACTACCAGACAGTTGACCCCCGCAAAAGAGAGCCCCAGGTTGCTAGGGGACTGTTTGTATCCGTCTACTGATTCTTCACTTCAAATTTCAATTTTCCAAATCCATCAAATCTTCAATATTTCATATTTTCCGCAATTTAACCTATCCTTTGAGAAAAAATATCTCTTTCCCAAAATGCCCAAAAATCACTCAAAAATTTACACAAAACCGCCGAACAGTGGTTAATGAAATAAGCATACACATTTAGTGTCGCTTGAAACGTGATCGAGAAAGGCCGTCAAAACAGCCTTCACGTGTACCCCTGCCTAAAAGTGAAAATTCTCAATAAAAATGGCTTACCTTATTCCATACGTGTGTTGTTTGCTCCTGGTGTGGTATTGTGCCACAAATTTGACAGCAACATGTTCACCAATGATTGGGCAGTTTTTTTATACCATGATTTTGGCATCAATCGATATAGAGTGCTTATAATGACCCAATAATAATAATAATAATAATATAGTAATACAAATGTCACAGATCTAAAAACTACTAAAACTACGTACTGTCTTAAAAACTATTTACAAATAATTATCTATCAACAATACGGCGTTCATCTAAAAATATTTATTTTTTTTATTTTTTTTAATTCATTTATTTTAATAATCATTCCTCACACAACACTTACTAACTAAAAATGTTTATCCATTAGGAACCTTGTAAGGTTTTTCTTAAAAATTGCGCACGGCATTGGTTTTCTTAAAAATACTGGGAGGGAAATCCAGTCATTTATAAAACGGAAGTAGGACACTCTCTTTCCGCATTCCGTTTTGGGTTTAGGCAATCTAGGTAAGAAGCCAATTCCATCCAAGTCTAAGCCTTGGAAAATGCTGGAAACTGTTTCGAGCCACCTTAAGCGACTTTTTTTAATCCCGGTTTTCCCTTCATAAAGAGGCGAAACACCTCAGTCGGGACAGCCTGCCGAACGAAGTCAAAAATCCCAGGCTAAAATATTACTGTACCCACGGCCATAAATTCAAAGGGCAAAGGTGGATCTTTTATTTCAAAATCGCAGCCCTGCGAGCGACGCCAGGCGGCTCTTCGTGTCCCCAGTGAAACGATAAAACGATGGAAGACATTCGCGTCCATTTCATCCACGACACAACGACAAAATCAGCTTCGTAACCTCGTCATGTTGGCAAACCAAGTACAATACAATACAATACAATTTATTAATCAATTCTCCCACAGGGGTTTTTCAGAATCAATTTACATGTAATAATAGGAAGAAAGAATGAAATGTATCTAGTTAGAATCAGTTAGACCATAATACTGATAAAATAAACGTCCTTGTAGAGAAATTCGATAGCTGCATATCATAAATAACTATATATATATATCTAAAATTAAGAAATCATTTCCCCGCGCTACGCATCTCTCCTCTTGCACTCCTTTTAAACTGCGCAAGTGAGGGCGAATTCCTAGTGGCAGCAGAAAGCTTTTTCCAGGATTTTAGAGCCCTGTAGTAAAAATTACGTTGTGCTATAGATGTTCTACATAAAGGTAAACTAAGATGTTCCTTGAGCCTAGTGTTATATGCGTGTGTATAGGAACGCTTATATAATTAAGAACTTAGGTAGGTTGGTGCTAAACCATTAATGCATTTGTATATCATAATTACATCACGCAGATTCAGTTCAATGGTGAGCCAGCCAAGTCCGAATTTGCCTTTGCACAACGCGAAGCGCTGTCATTGCATGATTGAATCTAACTGCGATTAGGGACTAGGGAAAAGATTTCACACTTTGTATCTTTAATACGAACTCCCCCGTATTATATTTAAGCTTGTGTAGGCTCTTTGCCCGCTTGTAGCTGGACGGGAAAGCGGATTTGGCTTTTATTACGTTCGGTCATTTAGATCAGTTTTGAATTTTTTGCTGTTCTGAACTTAAGCTTATGTTGTCGGGAAAAATAAAGCTGATTTAAAGGGTATGTTTAATTCTCGCTATATACACAGTGAACAAGTTACAGCATGGAAACTGCTTTGTACAGATTCATCTTTTATTCACAGTACGTCGCGTTTCTATGAAAAAAAGATTCCCCAGGAAAACAATACACTAGCTTTCCTTTAAAAAAAGAAGCCTTGGAGCCAACTGGCTCATAGCTGCCGGAGCTTATCCCGGTTTCTGTAGCATGAAGCGGCTAGAAGTATTTCTACTTCCCCTGGACGGGATGCTAGTCCATCGCAGGTCACTCCCCCGCAAGTTTGTTAGGTTTCCCCAACAAATAGCAGGTACCCATTTATACACCTGGGTGGAGAGAGGCACTGTGAGAGTAAAGTGTCTTGCCCAAGAACACAACACAATGTCCCCGGCCAGGGCTCGAACCCGGACCGCTCGCTCCGGAATCGAGCGCACTAACCATGAGGCCACCGCGCCTCCCACTAGCTTTCCTTTAGTGACGTTAAAATGTTGCTCCTTACCGGGAAAACTTGGAAAGCATATAAAGTTCATAACTCTTTTTGTTTACACAATGACAAAATTCCCGCCATTTTTCAAACTCGCGCATGCGTTTTCCTCGCTAAGCTCTCGTCCAAAGCAACATGAGGAAATAAATCACGACACAATAAATACCAGTCTCTTTGAGCAACTCTTCCAGCAGCGCAATAGTTAATAAAAGGAAAAGGAATGGTACTTATCAATAAAGATTTAGAAATGCAAAGACAAGCAAAAATTAGCGATAAAAACCGACGTTTCGGTGTCATCATGACGCCATTGTCAAGGTGAAGTAAAAAATTACAGAGTTTGAGGCAAGGTGTAATACTAAATTAGCATAAAAATGTTAATTATACAAATACTTTTGCGCGAATTGAATCGCTTTGCACGTTCAGAGTAGGTTTTTGGTCTCTGATGAAAAGCATTTCGTTCACCAAACAATCGAACTTAGTTCTACACTTTTTCAGAATGCTAAAACGTTTCAGTAGGTCTTTCGGGACTTCGCCGTGTTGGTCGTGGTACTGTTTACATATTGAAGATGCCTTTTGTTTATGTCCATCCACTCGTGTATGCAAGTGTCCGCGCGTATAGCCCACATAACCCGCATCACACAGGTCACATTGGAAACGATAAACGACGCTTTGTTGGTTGACGGTCTGTGGCTTGGTTTCGCGTACTTTAAGATCTTGGCCAATTTTGCGGCTAACGAATACTGGCTGGAATGGAATGGTGTATGGGAAAACCTGGAAACTATAGGTCCCGGCTTTGTGACCATGAGCCAACATTGATCTCCCTGGCAACTAAGTCAATAAGTGTTTTCACTCATGTGGCTACCAGCTATGCAAATTTCTTGGTCCAAAAGAAAGAGTTTATATAAGAAAGAGGGTTCTAACATACGAATGGTTTGGGGCACCAACATGGCGGCCGTTTCATTGTTTTGGGGCGCCAATATGGCTGCTGTGACGTCAAGCGAAGAAACTGGCCCTTCTATCTGCTAAGGGCCATTTTCGTGGGCCAGCCTTTTATGTCCGACGATGGCAATTACGATGATAACTATCATTTCACCTTGCTAAGTTAAGTGATGAATTTCATTAAAAGATCTAGTTAACTTAGTTTATTTTTCTCTACTAAAAGTTATCGACTATAACTATGCAAACTGTCATAAAAAATAGATGTTAAAACTTCTCCTCCCACAGTTTTATATTGATATGGCGGAGGGTTAAAGCCATTTGTAAGAACTATTAAAATACAGTAATATAAAATATAAGATTTGCAAAATAGATGAGAAGAATGTAATACACTAGTTTCGTTACTCCATTGCGAGACAACGACGATATTCATACTCGACCGAAACTTTCGGTTTGTATTCCGGACATTTAGAGGCGAATGGAACAGCTTTTTCCGGAATTTTACGGACTGAGAGGGCGTCCTCGCAAGGCATCCTAATTTCGCAAATTTCTTTCCGGAATTTTTCGCTCCATTTGATTTTTGTCTCTCAATTTCCGGCTGAAGAATTCGCAAATGAAAATTTAACAACTTTCGGATTTTCAGGGAACTTTTCGGAGAAATTTCTACACTATTTGGCCCCGTTTCGAAGGTTCCCAATTTTTGGGTTGAATGGAAAGCGCCAACCTTTTGAGAACTGCTGGTTAATATATAATAATTGAAGATTCTGTTAGCGCTGTAGACTTTGACTTTGATACATGGCTTCAATGAACACCTCGTGGGTGACGTTCCTTTCATGGAGTGTTACACCACGCAGTTAGTTAAACAACTTGGGTTGCAACAAAATGACGAGTCACACAAGCATCGGCACGCACAGTTACCAAGTGTAACAGCATTCGTATTAACACTCAAAGTCACCCCTATGCGCAAATTTCTTCGGCCAAATCTCTGCGATTTACCAGCCAATGACACAGTGCGTGATATAAGACCTGGTAGCTTGCAGCTGAACCTTCCCTACGCTTCCAAAATAGTAACATTTGATATGCCTTTTCTGAATGTTCCTCGTTTTCCTTGTGAAAAGCTGTTAGCTTCGATTCATCCATTCCCAACCGACGTCCAAGCGGTTTCCAGCCTTCTGCAATCTTCTGTGAAAGCGTCTCTAATTCTTCTTCGCTGGGCCCGGGTGTTCCTTCTTTGACTATAACCACAAAGAAAGCAATAAATATTAGATCAAATTTATGAAAGGCGATCTCAAATGCCATATAGGACGTTTAAATCATCAGCTCAGATGTTACGAACTCGGCTCTGCTTAGGTTACCGGGTTAGGTTCTATTCTCAAGTGTGCGCTGGTTCGCAGCACTTCCTATTAAGGGCTAAGTACTACTGTTCTTACGTTCGCAATATTCGACGCGAACCTTCCCCCCCAAAAAATATATTATATTATTTATAATATAATATAATATTTACATTTATATAATATAAATATAATAAATACGGCGATTCTAACATAAAAAAGACGGGAGTGCTGGTCGTATCATTCAGAGGTTAAAAAAAAGCATTTTTGTTATCTCTTAGGGTGTTGAGCCTCAAATGCTCCACAGCGGGAGGTTTTGCGGTATCTTTTAGAGCATGTCAGGAGATATCTGACAATCAGCTAATTTTTTACTTTTTCTCAGCTACAATCGTCTTTATTGCAATTAAAAATTATGATAGGGTCAGTTAATGTTTTGCTTTAGAATTCCTACCTCAAAATTTTAATTAAAAATCAAGCCAGGCCCACAAAACCGTATCTTGTTACCTCTTAGGACCTCTCTTAGGGGTTCTTCTCAAAATCTCCAACGAGGACTTCCGTCCTTTTATATGAGAGTTCCCTTCCGACCCCCCCCCCCCCGGGCAACTACTACTGTACCTCAGATTTTGATTTAGACAAAGAACGTCGCTATACGTCAATATATTGGTTTGATAGTCGGGAAAAATATGAACAATGGGAATGAAATTTTACCTGTAAAGGTCGACGGATTTTGTTTATCTGCAGGTTCACCTGGAAAGAGAACACTCATTGCTCGATAAATCATGTCTACGAGATCAACGGACCTGCTACACTTAAATAACCTGAACGCCCCCCCCCCCCCCCCACCCCGTCCTCACCACTCTAATTGTTTTTGCTTATTTTGTTCACCTCATCGACGGTCTTTTCAAAACAAAAAATAAGTGTCATATTCTACCCTGGCCAGGTATTGCTATTAATGACTTGGTAGTAATTTATGGGGAATCGCTCAGGAGTGGGACAAACCTAACACCAGGCGAAAATAGAAGCAGGCAGCTAGATCAAGCTCGACTTACTCGGTTTCCAGCCTTTTGCAATCTTCTGTGAAAGCGTCTCTAATTCTTCTTCGCTGGGTGTTCCTTCTTTGACTATAACCACAAAGAAAGCAATAAATATTAGATCAAATTTATGAAAGGCGATCTCAAATGCCATATAGGACGTTTAAATCATCAGCTCAGATGTTACGAACTCGGCTCTGCTTAGGTTACCGGGTTAGGTTCTATTCCCAAGTCTGCGCTGGTTCGCAGCACTTCCTATTAAGGGCTAAGTACTACTGTTCTTACGTTCGCAATATTCGACGCGAACCTTCCCCCCAAAAAAATATATTATATTATTTATAATATAATATAATATTTACATTTATATAATATAAATATAATAAATACGGCGATTCTAACATAAAAAAGACGGGAGTGCTGGTCGTATCATTCAGAGGTTAAAAAAAAGCATTTTCTGTTATCTCTTAGGGTGTTGAGCCTCAAATGGTCCACAGCGGGAGGTTTTGCGGTATCTTTTAGGGCATGTCAGGAGACATCTGACAATCAGCTAATTTTTTACTTTTTCTCAGCTACAATCGTCTTTATTGCAATTAAAAATTATGATAGGGTCAGTTAATGTTTTGCTTTAGAATTCCTACCTCAAAATTTTAATTAAAAATCAAGCCAGGCCCACAAAACCGTATCTTGTTACCTCTTAGAACCTCTCTTAGGGGTTCTTCTCAAAATCTCCAACGAGGACTTCCGTCCTTTTATATAAGAGTTCCCTTCCGACCCCCCCCCCCCCCCGGGCAACTACTACTGTACCTCAGATTTTGATTTAGACAAAGAACGTCGCTATACGTCAATATATTGGTTTGATAGTCGGGAAAAATATGAACAATGGGAATGAAATTTTACCTGTAAAGGTCGACGGATTTTGTTTATCTGCAGGTTCACCTGGAAAGAGAACACTCATTGCTCGATAAATCATGTCTACGAGATCAACGGACCTGCTACACTTAAATAACCTGAACGCCCCCCCCCCCCACCCCGTCCTCACCACTCTAATTGTTTTTGCTTATTTTGTTCACCTCATCGACGGTCTTTTCAAAACAAAAAATAAGTGTCATATTCTACCCTGGCCAGGTATTGCTATTAATGACTTGGTAGTAATTTATGGGGAATCGCTCAGGAGTGGGACAAACCTAACACCAGGCGAAAATAGAAGCAGGCAGCTAGATCAAGCTCGACTTACTCGTTGGATGGGAGGGTGGGTCGCCAACCTCTTTGCTTTTGCGGCCTCGAGTAGATCAGAGTGACGGGTTGGAACATGTAAATATCCACTCAATCTATTCATAGAGGTGTTTAACAATTCCTTGCAATATGAGTATCTTCGAACCATTTATGGTTGTTTCGCAGACAAAAAAATAGGGAGAATCGGCATGAAATACAACAATAAATGCTCTACATCAACTTCAATGACAAAGCTTCCGTTGACTTTCACAAGTCAAGCCTCGCTTTTCTTTGTTTCGGATGTCTCGGTGGGATGCTTTGATACGTAATAGCCTATTATAGACCTAAAACCATTATAAACGCTCAATAAATTGTTCGATTAGTTCGATTGGTTGTCAAAGAGTGCTGTTACCTTTAAAGTTGGGCCAGGCACGAAAAACGACGGAATCGAAAAAAATATGGTCCACGACAGAAGCTGCCATAACACTTGCAAAAGGCGCCCACTTGTCCAGGTCACACTCAGTACCATCAGCATAGCCACATATCCGACCATTGCTTATTTAGATGGCTGAGGTCCTTTAAAGAGCCTCAAGGGCAGGTGGCTCGTTGGCTTGAACGCCTCCAAGAGTGCGACTGTCAGGTACAGCACCGGCCAGGAAGCAACACACTAACGCGCACAGCTTGTCTCGACGGCCTAGGCGAAACCATGGAGAATGCCCCTCATGTGCTCAATCTGCAAAGCCAGAGGTAGCAGCGGTCACCAGTAGGGTGCCACGTGGTCAAAGGGACAATGACAAGGATCTATGGTCAACCGATAATGTGGCGCGAGCTCAAAGTGAGGATCCTACTATTGGTCCAGTTGTGGATCAATTGTTGCGGGAATGGAAGAAACCAACCGATGAGGAACTCCGACCCTGGAAGAGAAATCTGGGCGCAATGGGAAATATTGGAGCTAGGAGAAGGGGTACGCTATCTGCGGTCACCTGAAAGAATTCCGTCAGCTAAGAGCAGGATGGTCTTACCTCAGAAACCTGTTAAAGAATCGCTCACGGAAATTCATGATGGTCTAGCAGGCGCCCACTTAGGAAGAATGAAGACCCTGAAGAAGATGAAAACCATGTTTTGGAGACCAAGTTTGACAAATGAAGTCCATCGGTAGAGAATCCATATTGACATAGTTGGCTCCTTACCAAGGTCTCGAAGGGGAAATCGTTACATTCTTACTATGAAGTGCAGTTTTACAAAGTGGGCTTAGGCGTATGCAATTCTTATTATATAAGTACTGAGATTTACCCAGTACAAACTCACCGAATAAAAATCGTCTCTCTTTGATGAGAAGCAATCCCATTGGTCATACGATTTTTTTCACCAGTGAAAATTATCGTATGATCAATCAGAAGCCTGTTACGATTTTTTTCGTGGGAGCGAATCCGACGAAGGGCTAACGCTCGAAACGTCAGCATTCGAATCTCTTTACGGTGGCCAATTCACATTATCAACTCACTTGATAAAACCAAAAGATCATCCTACAGTTTGCTGAGATTTTCCCTTTCGTGCAACAAAGATTGCAAGAGGCTGGAAGCAGGGCTGCCACCCTAAAGCAGATTGAGGCAATGTTAAATGATACTCAATCGAACTGCTTCCTACAGGTTGAACTTGCAGCAGTTGTTGCGGGCAAGCCAATGGTTGAGTCGACCTATATTCTTGTGGGAGATGGCCCGCTAGCGTGAAAATGCTATGAGCAACTCATATTCATCCAGAACAGCGTTAATGTAGTCAACCTCCCAAACCCCACTGTTGTATTGAGGTACATCTCTGGAAGAAACCGTGTTGTTGCCCAGCAATGTTACCAGTATGACGAAGCGGCTGTTCAACCTGGTTGGGAATACTTCTCTCAGACAGTGATGGGTACACTTCAGTAACAGCCAAGTTGAAATTTTCAAAGCTGCTAGATTGTTCAACCCACATCAAATCTGCTGTTTGCGTCCTGTGGCAAACGACATCGATGCTATCGCAAAGGCTGGCAAAGGCAGACGGAATTGCGCCTGATGTTGACCCAGTTGGTTGGTGGAAGGATATTGCAGATGAGCTGCCCTTTTGGTCAGCAGTAGCTAAGCTTGTTCTCCTGCTCCATCATCAGCTTCATCTGAAAGGATCTTCTTCTAACTACGACTTTTGAACATTTGCAAGACCTTGCGCTTCAAAACTATCTTGAATGTTCATTAATGCTTCAATGCAAGAAGAGATCAACATATACCAAATTGCTGATATACAATAGTTGTATCAACATGCTTTACACATTTTAGATATACCGAGTTATTGTTGTTCGCCTTTAAGAGTAAAACAAAACCATTAAAATGTTGCGTTTTAAGCAGTGGGGACTCGTTTGGGTGGTACCGTGGAGTCAAGGGCGAAATTTCAGCCAGCATCACACGAGCACAATGGTCTGACACGAGCATAATTTTCGGCATAATGGTACGATTTTTAGGGTGACGCTAAAAAGCATAACGGTCAAATTTACGAGCATAATGTGTCTAATCCTAGTCTGTGCGAAAGTCTCGGAATGAATTGAAAAAAGTGGGGATTTTAAACAGTCGAGTTTACTCTGACCTTTTTTTTTCAAAATTTCGAAATTTCTTCCAAACCGCTCCGGATCCGATTGTTTATATTTAAGCGCATACGAAATTTTCCTTTTCAACTTGAAAATTAATTTCAACGGTCGAAACATTGTTGTTTTATAACGGTAACTTTTATAGTGAAATCCTTTTCTTCTGATTTGCTAATTCGTATTTCTGACCAGTTGGCTATTTTTGAATATTTATAACATCAACACGTCACATTGATTTATTTTTAGTGTTCATGCAGTCGCTAAATATATATAACCCATATTAAGTATACCTATTGAGACTTTTACTCTCTTGATGGACTCTTGAACTGTTGGACTCTCACCACACTTGTTAAAGGCTGTCACTTGAAACTCGTAAGTTTTCCCAGTTTTCAATCCACTGACCACAAATTCAAGTTGTTGTGTGTCCCCTAGGGGGGTCATGTCAGGCGCTGATTCGTCTTCACTCAGTACTCTTTGGTAAACTGTGTAATGAGTTATTTGTGTTCCATTGTCACCAGGCGTGTTCCATTTCAAAGTGAGATTGTTTTTCTTTATTTCACTTGCAAGGTCAATGATAATATATAGATTTAGGCCAGCCTAAAAGCGTAGCTCCTGGGCCGGGTTGTTCAGAGCCCGATCAAACTAGCCGAGGATAAAGTAGAATTTTGATTTGAGTTTTGTAACTTTGCGGTGAGATTTTCTGTATATTGTTTTTGTGTTTTGAATTTTAATGAAAGCAAAATACGCAAAACAAAAGCAGTGAAAAAACTTTGTACAAAAGAAAAGGTTATAATTCGGTTAAATTTTAATCCTGGGTTAGCGTTAACCGGCTTCCTACCAACCCTACGCTGTTTACAGCAAGTTAATCCTGACATGAGCCCGCGATCTGATCGAAAAAAGCAGCACTTGGGCAGCGGTCAACTTTAAAAAAACACGTGACCTCGATGAGCCCTGAACTTGAGCCCGCGATATGGTCACGTGATACTGGTCAGCGGATTCCTTGTTTTGACAGGTGTCAATTGACTGCAACATGGATGTCCAAAGGACGCTTTAAACCAAGGGTACATGTGCTCTGTCAACCTACAAGGAAAGCCCGCGAAAACTGAAGCCTCGTTTTGGTTTACGTGTCAATTGTGGCCGCCATGTTGCGCGACTCCACCACCGTCGCCGTCGTCGTCGTCGTCGTGCGTACGCGCCCACGAGCAATACCGCTAGCCATGATACACATGAGAAAATCAGTTCATGGGTTCCCTTCAGTTTCCTAATATGGGTATGGGGCTCCGCTTGGCGGCCTTCGGCCGCCGGAGCTCCGCTATTACTTTGGTTTTGGTTTTACTACGGTTTGAGATTGGCTGAGAAGTCTGATTGGTAAGTTATTGGTTTGGTTTGGTTTTACGACACTCAATTGAAAACCGCTAGTTTTAATTTAATTGTCAAGTAACAAATTAGAAATCAAATTATTGTGTGGTTTCAATGATAGGCAATCTTCATGCAGTATCTTTTCATTTCATTAAACCTCCCAAATAAAGAAATTCGCACCAACAAGCAACAAAGAAGGAGATAGCAACCCCTTACATTTATAAATTCATGTTAGCAATACACTCCCTAAGTGAGCTGCCGTGTAGTCAGGTGTTGCTGGGTGTTACACTTAGGAAATCAGCAAAAAGACAAGACACAAGTACGCATTGCGTAGCTGTTTCAAGTTTTCAAATTCACGGTACATTCCCAGCCATGAATTACTTCCTACACTTATTTGATGATATCTGTGATAACAGTACGGAACTTAAATCTGATCTTACCTAAAACCCTGACTGTTTCGATGTTGCTTTCTTTTCCTTCGTAGTCGTCCTTACTAACACCGATCACCTTGAATTGGAAAGTTCTGCCTCTCTCCACTTTGACTTCGTAGGAATCAGCTGTAGTTAACCCAACACTTTTCCATTTATTCCATTCATCATCATGATTCTTGATTCGTTTGTACACTCTGTAGGTTGAGGCACGTTCTACGCGGCACCAACTTAAAGTCATGATCTTGATGTCTCTTGATACTTCGTCAGGTAATTTATTTAGTGTTACAGCCTTGGGGAGATCTGTTAATAGTTAATAGAAAAAAGACGCATTTCTTTCTTAACACTTTTTTTTCCAAACCATGTGAAACAGATGAGGTCGAATGAGACCTTGTAAAATTTCTACTCAATAGCATTCATTTGTATAGCAACACCTAAAATAGGCCACGTTCGATATATCAATATTCTAAAATGGCTCCGAGGCTTTCAGAACAAACTTCTATATTTGGTGGTGATTTCTTTGTATTCAAGTCTCTCCTGGGAATTGAGAGACAAAAGAAACTTTAAAAATTTACAATTTAAATCCGAAAGCCCCGGAGAGACTTTAAAGTATTGATATATCGAGCGTGGCCTATTGGAAGTTACAACCGCATTTATAGCCCAATAAACAGTAAGAGGCAAAAATACTGTGCAATAGCTTTGATTTTAATACAATTAAGCAAGGCTGATACTACGTAGAACACTTAACGCGACAAGAACATGATAGAGTCCAAACTGAAAGTCAAGAATTGAAATCGTGGACAGCTGTTTCGACCTCCTTGGGCCTAGTCAGGTAGGCCAATTACCTGCTAAATCAGCGCACGGTAATGACCTTAGATGAAACCCCAATCCAAATGTTTTCCAAGTGGCCTATATCACATGCACAACGAGCAACCATGAACAATATAATAGGCAAAGAACCTAGAATACCATGGTCATGTCGCGAAAGCGGCCATTGTGAATTCTATTGTTTCAAATAGCTATTATGGGATGCTCAGGGGGCAAACTAGGGTTATAAAAAGCACTAAATGGAAACTCCAGCACAAATTCTAAGGGTCATTGTGGACAGACAAAAACTCGGCGGTGTTGATTTGGATTAAAAAACACTCCAAAAAACGTACATTTTTCTCAACGCTAATAAAAACCTCGCACTGCGTTTAGCCAGTCACCGAGGTTTCAGCCTCTATAGTGCAAATTCGTCTCCAAAGAAGCCCAAAATTCGACACCGTTGCCGCCATTTTAAACAGTACTCAGCAACCAGGCCACGTTTTCGTGAAGTCGTTCCGTCCAAGATGGCTTCCGACAAGCCTTTTAACTATCACTCTGGATATGGCTGCTCTTGAGCCGTAATGTTTTGATGCCAAACATGCTCCGAACCCCATAAAAGATAGCAGTGAAGATAGTGAAGTGGACAATCGTTTGAGAAAAAATACATTTTGCTGACCTTGAAGGATGTAAAGTCAGTTGCAGGGTTTTCTCCTTCCGCCAATTTCGAGTCGGACGGAATGACGTCATATAAGCACGACCTGGCTGCCAACTAGTTTCAAAATGGCGGCCTCTGAAGTTTAATTTTGGCCTTCTTTCTAGACAGATTTCTTCATCAGTAGCAGGCACTTCAGAGGCTGAAACTTCGGTGATTGAAAAAACTGAGTGTTTACTCGCTATAGGCGAAGACAAAAACAGTAAGCTTTATGGAATGACTTTCTTCTTTAAGTATCTATCTATTGGTGTAGGCAATAGATTAAGTACAGGCGTTATTTTAGAACGCAACGCTCGTTAAACTAAGTTTTCGATTCCGCCATCTTGGATTGTAATTGGATGCCTGACCTGTAGACGGTTGGTGCCTTGTAGAAGGTTGGTAACTTGTTGAGACCAAATTTAATTTCGTGACAAAGAGACAAAAGGAACTTAAAATGTCATGCAGGTAGAAATAATTGGCGACTTAAATGGTTCTAAGTCAGACTGAAACGATGTGTTCTAGAGAATAAACGAAGATATCTGTTTCCGTGCTTGAATAAAATGTGATTAAGATCACAACTATGGCGACATGATTTTGATCAATCAAAACACTTGTCTGGAATAACAATCCCGCCCATTTTCTGTGGCTGTTAACGGGAAAAGAGCACGCACTTGGAGCGCTTGGACGATACTACAGATACGATATATTGTGGAAGATAACTTATCATATTGTATTTTAATTAACGTTGGCACACTGCAAAATACAGTGGAATCCCGATTTCTCGAACCTCCAGGGGAAACGCAAATTGGTTCGAGAAATCGGGGGTAAAATTACAGTGTTTGACTGAGGAGAGGGAACGACTTTTGGTTCGAGTTATCGGGAGGTTCGAAAAAACGAGGGTTCAAGAAATCGGGATTCCACTGTAGGTACAATATGGCTTTCGCATAAGGTTTTTTTTATATCGTAGGTGTCGACATATTCCAGATTTAGTCAGTTTGTCAAATTTTCAGCCACAATTCGAGTAGACGTACTTCATAGAGCGCGCTTTTAAAAATAAGAAAATTTGTATTTTGACTTATCGCGACATTTCAAGAGCTGGTTTCCATGAAAACGCCGATAGCATTAGTATTTTAGCTTCCTAATATTCAAGCAAAAGAGGAGGAATAATTGCACAACTGTCATCACACATAAGACGTCGTTTTTGAAAGGAAAAATATAATACTGCGTCACTGACAACAAAACGTAGAATGCCGCATCCATTCGAATGAAGCCCTACCTGACACAGATATTGAGAAATTATGCTTCAAATGCTTTAGTTAACTCACACATAATACTTTGAATTTGCTGTGCGGCCCACTTCCCGAAGCACTAACCCTATTTAAGACCAAAATATGCGATTTTCTAACCTATTTATGACCTGACCCTTAAATTAATACCCTGTTTCAGACTTGCCTAAGTTCCCTTGTTCAGAATTCGCGAATGAAGTTAAAGGTATTGTGAATGGCTTGAGTTGATGAAAAAGTATGCTTCTAAGAAGCATCCCTAATTCCGGGCGAGTGCAAAAACCATACGCAGTTTCAGACCAAAATGACCAAAATCAATACTCTATTTCTGACGAAAATGTCTTAAAAACCATAGCTTTTGAGGCTGGACATATCTATATAGCCGATATAAAGGAGTGCCTCCTAGCTACATTTCGAAGTGTGTTGACCGTAAGCAATGGTGATAGGACTGAGTGGAGTCCAATTCGGTCTGTAATCATACAAGTGATAACAAAATCGGACGACCGCGCAGCGGGAGTCTGATTTGTTTATCACGAGTATGATTACAGACCGAATTGGACGACACGAAGCCTTATTTCCAGTTAATCGTAAAAATTACAATTTCCGAGAAAAGAAGCTTAGCCAAGTTATAAAAGAAAGGGAAAATTTGCATTAAAAGACTGACAAAGAAGCCATGAATTGTTTCATGTCGCTCTCAAATTGAGATTGGTTGATTTAAACTACAACTTTGAATGTGATTGGTTGATTTAAACTGCAACGTACTTTGAATGTGATTGGCTTATTGAACTGTCCGATAACACACTGTCCAATAACCAACTGTCCAATCACAACTTGCAAGTGAATTAGTGGAAAATAGGAGTTTTTTTTTAAGCCAATCAAAAATGACGAAATTTTAATTTTTATGATTTTAACTGATACATGTGTAGACAACTTAAATTAATTCGCCTTTTCTCTCTAACAACAGGTTCAGTGCTACACCTCACGTTGAAGAAAAACCCCAGGCTCTGGCAACTGAGCGGATCAGTGCGGCACAAAGCGCTGCCCTAGCACAAATCCCCCTCACCCCGGGACATCTCATGCACAAGATATCAAAACCCCAGCCTTTCTCAGCCTTCTCGGGAAACGAAACTCTATTCTGAGAAATGGCTTCTTGTTAAATCTCAAAATGTCCCGTGCCCCAGAGGTTGTGCAAGAAGCCATGTTAAGTTTCCAATTGGCCGGTCCCCAAGTCTGATTTAATTAATTTGCCTTTCAACTTACTCCCATGGAGTCTTTCCAAACTAAAATTTAACACCTTTAACAAAACTGCGGAAAATACACACAAGTCATTTATGTAAAGCGGTAAAACATATATGCATTGATCACTATCGACTTAGTATTAGATGGAATATGGCCGCCATGTTGTGCGACGTCGTTGTCGTTGTTTTTCGAAGGGCACACGCGCCCGCAATCCATGCCGCTAACCATGTTCATCATGAAGAAAAGTTATATGGTTTTTCTATTTCTATGCATACTTGTGGCTCTCTTCCTATAGGTATGGTGCTCCAGAGCTCCGCTATTAATTGTTATTAGTGTATACCACACAAGTGAATAGCGCTTTCCGTGTATTCCGAGTGAATGGTTAGTACTATATTTACCTCCACTTCGGTGAACAATTTTTAACCAAACCACAGCTAAAGTTGCCCATAAAGTCACCGACGTTGAAGCAAAGGTTGCTGACGAATGCCTCTTTCCAAATGTTTGTTTTGTACAACTTGCTCCCGAAATTGATCGATCCGTACCTGTGGTTCTTTTGATTTACGCTCGCAGCCTATTTAACAATTATTCCACGAGTACGCGTTGGATATGAGATGATAGATAGCCAACGAGGCGCATAGGGCCGAGTTGGCTATAATCATCTCATATCCAACAAGGGCGAGTGGAATAATTGTTCTTTTTTCGGTAAAAGAAAAACAAAGTATAGAAAACTAACTAAAATAAAGACGCCCCCCAAAAAATCCGCGTACACTTACAATATTTGCAGAGCATGGCTCATATACCATGATGACTAAGCCAGTGAAAGTCTTGAATTGCATTATCCGATGATCCAGTTTTTATTCATTCTAAATATTTAACTCTAGAAATAAATTTTGTTTTATAAATACCAAATGAAAAATGTTAGAAGCGAATAACTGTCCTCACGGTCTACTGGAAATCTCCCAGCTAGTCCTGTACAAGGAGGCACGATAAGTATAATCAGGGTATAATGCCTAATCGTATAAAAGCCCTGTTCTGACGATGTCTTCGCTAGACGAAACCGACGACAGTTGAAGAAAACGATCAAAAACATATTCCCTCGCTGTAACAGAGGTTTCGAAAAACAGTGCGAATTTTATTTTACTGCAAAAGCCTAGATAATACCACTGTACTAGTAAAAGAGATCTCAGTTGCTTTCGGACTAATCTACTTTTCTGGAGCTTGTGCGGAATGAAATTATCCGTATCGAAAGTAATTTAGCTAACGGGCGTGTTTAAAACACGAAATGGCGAAATGACGAGCTGTAACTCCTTCAGTTAGATTAAACAGCGCTTTTATTCGGTTAGTCAAAATAGTGCTTCGGTTAGCCTAAATATCACTGACTTGGAGGTGGTTAGCTCTCAATAATTGTATGGGTTAGCCGTATCCCAAATTGCTAAGTGCCATTCCGTTATTTCGCCATTTCGTGTTTTAAACACGCCCTTACATAACTTCATTATAATTATTTCAATTTACTCCGTTTCAAATGAAAATGTACGGCAACATAAACCTGTTGAAGGAGCCGTCGGTAGATCTCAGAAAACAGGTTTAATCCTTCTTACCTGGTATTTTATGAGAATTCCCTTTGAAGAATATGGGCAAAAGCGAGGAGTCACCGTCTGAACCGACCACGCCAACTACAAATGTTCTATTACCATCTGACCATAGGACAGGCGACCCAATGAGAATTATGGCGCGTTTCCCCAAGTCGTGATCTGTCGGGATGACATGTCTCTGGTTATCGTTGTCGTAGAACCAATCAATTCGTTTGGATTTTTTGTTATCGATGACAGCCAACGAATAGCACGACGAGTTCGCAAAATTTACGTTTCCATTTTCGTACAACTGGAAAGTAGAGTCGGGCGTTTGTGGCAGAGGAATGAAGCTGAACTCGTCATCGTTACGAATATCCTGAATCTTTATGCGATGCTTGTTCTTATGTTTTGGGTATAGCGTACAAAATCGATCGGCGACTAAACCTTCTCCATCATTTCTTCCGATGTCTTCAGGATGAGCAACATCTGTGCAAGTGACCAGGAAGACTCCTGACTCTGTTTTGACTGAACACGCCATTCCCTTTCTTTGACTGCCTGGGTAGGACCTGACGACAAATAACGCCTTCTGAGGATCCCCTTTACCCACCACGTCTTGTAGCATTTTCACTAAAAAAAGGACGTTTTACTTAGCTTTTATTAACCAAGCAGGAGGTCTGTATGGGAGAATATCAACCGAGGTCTGTACACACGACCGAGGTCAAGATTCTCCCATACAGACCGACTACTTCAACTTCAATTTTATTTCAGTTATTTGCACTTACAGTATTTTTTTAATGTAGTGAATGAAAAACTACACGCCGCGTAAAAAATGCTGAGGTATTTAGGGCCTGCTGACTCTAAATACAGCTTGAATATGTATCGTGTTACAGTCCAGGCCGTTTAATTTGTTTATTTGTTTGTTTGTTGTTGTTTTTTTGCAGAATACGTCTTGAATACCTCATGGGCAGGAACGAAAGCCCAAATGAATTGAATCTGAATATATGTTTCACATTCAATTTCCACCTAACGTACCTAAGAAAAGGTAGTAAAAAATCACACCTTTCCCGCGAAAAAGGCCGGTATGCTAGCTGTAAAGGTTTTACAGGCCAGGAAAAGCCTCGCCATCAACTGACGTGGAATCTTGTTTATAGGCTCGTCTAGCGCTCAAAACCCTGCCATCAGCAACTCTGTAAGGTGAGACGAGCACTCGCCATTTGCAACACGTTTGCTGCATATCATACGTACGTAGAAAACTGTCAGTTTCGTGGCAATCGAACGAAGACTCGAATACTCAGAATTCATTGCGATACCGGCGTGGCAACTTAAGTTGTATCATAAGAAGCCAATCGGCTATGATATCGAAAACTACAGCTCACTGACGTACTAATACTGTGAGCCTAAGTACGGTGAAAATCTTACATAATGTTCTATTAGGTAATGTGAGCCTAATCTGACTTCTGCTAGGTAATGTGAGCCTAAGTGCGGTGCAAAACTTAAATTTTAAGTTGGCGTGATTCTGTACGATATGACTTCTTCGATCATTCTTGAATATTTTTTAATGACAAACAACAATACTTTTTTAAAAATAAATAACAACATTTACTTCGAGCGGAGTACAAAACTTTACATTACTAACAGACTACTACAGAGCTACTTAACATACATTTATTCAGTAAGTTATGAAGATATAAAAGTCATTTCTACGAATTCTCAGCTAAATTATTAATCTATTCTCGTGGCTTCTGCATCGCTTCCTTCTGAAACGTTTATATTGAAACTAGTTTTAATTTAAGTCTTATTTATTTTTTTCGAGGCTTAAGATTAAAAAGTGCTAAAGAAGATAAAAAGCTAGGAAATCTTTCTATTTTTGGGAGTACAGCCTTTGTTTTGCAGGACCATATGTAATATCTGGCAACAAGGAAGTAAAAGTATTGCTTTGTGTTTGACGGGCGGGGTGTCCGACATCAGGCCAATTATTATATTGCGAGTAAAAATGTTGGATTTTAGTTTCATTTGGTTTTCGGCCAACCATCTTAAAAAACCCTGCCAAAAACAAGACGTCTCGCTTCACGACCAATATAAATGACAAAGGGATTCCTCGGTTCTGCAAAAGGTACAAATATCATTTTCTTTAATGCTTATTTTATTTAGAAAATAACACTTGTAGCTAAAACCCTGTGAAGTAGTTTTAACTCAAAAATTAATTTAATTAGTTAATTTGGTATCTTTAGTGCTACAGAAGGGGAGTTTGTAAGCCATCTCCCAATCAATTGTTTTGGAGCACTGAAGGCTGCAGTTCATTTCTCTTGGCTTTTCCTAGGGCTGCTCTGTTTAGCATTGACTAGCTTTCCGTATGCCAATCTGTTGGGATTAGGAGCTTTTATGAAGTTTTCTACAAAAGTGCTAAAATTACTGTTAGTTTTATTTTGGTTTTCTATGGCATTCCTTAACCATGTTATGCACGATACCACACCGTGACAGAAAATTTGTTTTGACATCGAAGCGCTCCTTGAACTCAGTGCGTCTTTCATTAAATGCATGACGTTTTGTATTCCGTTGGAAGACCATGATTTGTAGTAAATAGGTTTATTTCTAATTCTCACAAGTCAATTTTGCCAAAGAGGTAAAGAGAGCAAAGTTTCGGTGGAAGTTATGTTATCGTCATAACTGTTTCATAACTGTTTACGCTTCAGCAAACGACGCACTAGACTCGCGCTGAACTCAATCATAAATCATGCAAATTACAAAATCATTGATTTAAATTGATGGACTGGACAAATGTCATAAAAATATATACTCCCCCCATCTGTCAAACGCTACCCCCCCCCCCCCCCCCCTTGACGAGCATGCGTTTCGCGACCGGGAATGGCGAACTATAGAAAGTCATTGCTGACATGAAGACCGCTGCTCAAGACTGCTTCTCCATTGTTGTTCGCTAACAAAAGCACGGTCAAGCATACCAAATTAGACCAAAAGCTGTCGTCTCTAATACACTGTTTTCAGAGCTCTATGAAATAAGAGTCTTCTCTTTCTAGTTTTCGCAATTAATTGTACGAGCACTGTATTTCTGCAGTTTGCTAGCAAGTCCTCGCAGTAACTAGCCGCGCGTCGAGTGAATAGCACGGGGACACGTGCAACTTGTGAAACAGGATCGACGGAAGTTCGTCGTTTGCTATCACGCTGAAATTAAGTCGACTCTTTGTCGCACCTATTTTTAATTTATTCGACGCGACTTGGATTCGACGTTTGCCCTAGGCCTTAGACGACGGTATTCCCAGCAGCTTAAGCAATTTCTAACCTTTAGTAATTTTTCGCTATAGTTTGCTTTCAAGCTAAAACCATGGGATCGGACGAAATCCAGACACCTAAGGCCTTAAGTTTGTCTGTAACCCATTTTAAAACTTTTTCGGGACACAATTTATCTTGACGCCCAGCGCAAGCCCCAATCCAGAGAATTTCAATAAGCCGCAAGTCAGATGTCGCACTGAAAAGCTCTAGGTCGAGGAAGGTAGTTTGAGGCGTCTAAAACCATAGCAGTATCGTTAGCATAATGATATTGGCCAAAGAGAAAATGTCATTTTCTCTTGTATTGTATTGTATTCCATACACAGTGATCCCTTTTATGTCTTTGTATTCTCGTATTTTGTTGGCTAATAATTCTGCGCAAAGGATGAAAGTTTAAGGGAAAAGGGTGCAGCCTTGCCTGACTCCTCGTTCCATCCGTTATTAAGTACGCAGCTTTCTATGTTACAGTAGCACAATTTGATCCAGCTTATAAATGATGATCCGAAAGTGAACGTAGCGTTTGCCATATAAAAGGCCATTCAGCTGTATCAAACTAGAAAAAGTAACAGGTCCTGCAGTTCGGGAATATTATGAGCAGCATTGTGGTTTATTAAGCCATCGACTAACCTCATGTTTTCACCAATAAATCTCCCTTTGATAAAACCGGTTTGGTCACTATTTCTGATTTTGGAGTCGATTTGCAATGGCTCAGTTTTGTAACAGTACTTTTGTAACTCGAGCATTGCGGTCTTCCACAACGGAATACGTAACAACAACCTACCTGTATTTCCACGGAAAGAATGCTCTTCTTATAAAACAATTGACGCTGAAGCAATCTGAAAGAGCTGTTTCTCAGCTCCTGGGCCAATACCGACTGAACAGCGACAGGATGTTTAAAGTTGTTTAGCTCTTTAGTCAGTATTCAGGAAAGAAAACATGCCCTCAGGCATAATGCTTAGAAATTTATCTCATTAGCTGCTGGAAAAATGCACAATATCAAGTGTCATTGTCAGCCCGTCGAAGAAAAGCGGAATGAATTCGAATGAAATGCGATGCGACCAGCTGGACAACAGCATTTTCTATCTCGGTTTAAACTTGTTCGTCAGGTGTAAACTTTTCGTGACTTAGCTTGCATGTGATCATGTTCGTGAGATGGCGCATTCCTTTTAAAGTTTTTCTTTCAACAATACGCGATAAATTCTGACTGTGTGTCGCTTGCTACGTCAAGTGTGTAAACCACTGATTACCATACTAGTCAGCTCGATCGGTACTTCTTGGCGTGCGAAGGTCGCTAATTAAATTAGAGCTCTAGCCTGCAATGCTGCAGATGCCACAAGGGCAAAGTCTTTTGGAACGCTTATGTTCTTTTGTCTCTCCAACCAGATCAAATGTTACCACATCAAGTTTTTTTAAAACAATCTTTATTGACAGAAAGATAAAAGCAGTAGACAATAACATATGAAAGATTTCATTTAAGCAGAAATTAAGTATGCTTCTTAGAAATCAACGATTTCAACGTTATTACATTCCGAGAACATCCAACAATTTTCAGGCCTCATTAGAATAGTTCAGCATGCTTTCTTTACCGCTCTCGTTAGGGTTTGCCCGCGAATATCTTCGCGCGCGGCCCATCAGATTGATCCACAGCTTCCTCACCTTTTTTGTTTTCATCCTTAGCGTCAGAAGACCTCAACCAAATGCTTATGATCACAACCAAGGCACTCTGAATAGCGCTTGAGATCAAGCTTTCGTCAAAAAACTGCTGCCCGATCAAAAAGAATGAAAACTGCACTAACATGACCGACATTCCTACGGCAACTAAGAGTGCAAAGTTTATTGTTTGCCACCTGTCCCACTGTCCAAATGAGAAAAAAAGTGCGGACAACACGTAAAATAAAAATGCCAGCATCACTATAGTTGTTACGACTGGCAAAGCCCAGAATGGCTCTGTGATTATGCCGATCATTATCCACAAGGCGTGGTGCACTGCGATAAAACAACCTGGATATGCAGTACATAGAAAACCCCATACTGGCTCTGCTCCCCCATTCTTTTCAAATTTCCACGAAATTCTACCGTTCCTACGGTTAATGTGCTCGCGACTCAGGCAGTAAAGAAAGCGACGTAAACAAACTAAGAAAATGAAAACGAGGTAAATCAAAGGATAAAGTACCTGTAATTGAATGCTATAACCTGCAGCAAAAATAGCCTCAACTATGCCCAACCAAAACAAAACAAATACGAAAAGTAGAGCTGACTTAACCTTACTGCTTTGATTACCCTGGTAGTTTTTCTTACAATATTGTAAAAATAACGTGCTAATAAAGTTACTTCCTATTAGCGAGGAACACAAGATAAGCCAGCATATTTGAGGAAATGCCTTGCTGACGCTCCGAAGTTGTGTTTATAGCTTGCCTCTACAACACATTCAACATTGTTCAGTGATGGATTTAAGTTGGATGGACTGATGGCGATATCCTCAAGCTGTTAAGAGAAAGGGAGATTTGAAATGTAAAACAAATAAAAATAGGATTTGTGAGCGTATAAACTGCGGTGATCAAAAGACACTTTCGAAGTTTCTGGCAGTGTGATAGATGTTTTTATGGCGTAAACGCTTGCATTTCAACTACTTCAATAAGAATAGAACATGCACTATTTTCTTGGAGTTTTAGAGAAAGGAATATCTCATTCGTTTTGAGATGAGTAAGCAAAGGTAAATCTTTAACATTTGTAAACCGGCCCGGCTTAAAATGGTGCAGCATTAACCAACGTTAACATTCTCTGGTAAAGTGTACAACCCAGTATTGGATCCTTACCGTTGACAAATATTGAAGTATCTTTCTGCTCTTCACGTGTGGATTGCAAAATTCATAGATTGTTATGTGAAGGTCTTGTTGCCTTCGCTGAGGCCAAATGGTCGCCAACGAATACAAGGTCATGGCTTGAAGACTCAAGTAGCGATCACTCACATACAAGCATGATCGACTCCAAATAAATTTCCGTTGCTCTACTTCAGTGAGGTTGACGGTGGAGTTAATAAAATGTACCCAGATGTTTACAAGTTTAGATGATGAGTCCTCAGAGGGGTACATAGCATTCGAGATGTTGAAGTAATTATCAAGTGGTGGCTTTGTAGATGTCAGGGCATCGTGAATTTGGTACCACCAACTACCAGACAGTTGACCCCCGAAAAAGAGAGCCCCAGGTTGCTAGGGGACTGTTTGGTATCCGTCTACTAATCTCAATTTTCCAAATCCATCAAATCTTTAACATTTCATATTTTCCTCAGTTTAACCTATCCTTTGAGAAAAAATATCTCTTTCCCAAAATGCCCAAAAATTTACGCAAAACTGCCAAACAGTGGTTGATGAGATAAGCAGAGAGATTTAGTGTCGCTTGAAACATGACTGAGATATTGGCAGAAAGGCCGTGTTAAGCGACCTCAAAACAGCTTTCACGTTTACCCCGCCTTAAGTCAATACCCTATTTCAGACCTGCCCTGTAATTAGCTCTCTAGTCCAGACCGATACTAAATGTATGACGAAGGGCTTTTGCTGATGGTCTTATTGATGATGAAAAAGTAGTAGACCAAAATGGCCAAAATCGATGCCAGATTTCTGTCCAAAACGGCTAAAGAAACCGCACCCTTTGGGGTCGCACATACTTATATAGCCCATATTAGAGGGTACCCCCCCCCCCCCCCGGTAAGTAGTAGCCCATAGCAGTTAGCTAACGACTCGTAGCAAGTGAAAAGAAACGTACTTTTAATTCAAGAACAGTTTATACTGATTTCCATAATCTAACGTTGCGGTTAGATAAACGAAAATATGTTATTTAAAACACACTTAATTGATTACATGACGACACCGCATTCCATGTATTCTTTTAGCTTTCCTGTCATCTTTCATCGCAGAGATATGCATCAAACACCATGTCGATAAGACACTATACTAGATTATGATATCTTCTACATAGGCACAAAAACAAAGCGAAATAACAGGAGATCAAGGATTGATACGAGAACACTAAAATCATTAATTAGCGCTTGGTTAAACAGTGTTGTTGATTTATGATATGACCAAACAAAAGGAAGGCTCTAGACTCGCGCTGAACTCAATCATAAATCATGCAAATTACAAAATCATTGATTTAAATGTGATGGACTGGGCAAATGTCATAAAAATATATACTCCCCCATCTGTCAAACGCTATCCCCCCCCCCCCCCCCTTGACGAGCATGCGTTTCGCGACCGGGAATGGCGAACTATAGAAAGTCATTGCTGACATGAAGACCGCTGCTCAAGACTGCTTCTCCATTGTTGTTCGCTAACAAAAGCACGGTCAAGCATACCAAATTAGACCAAAAGCTGTCGTCTCTAATACTCTGTTTTCAGAGCTCTATGAAATAAGAGTCTTCTCTTTCTAGTTTTCGCAATTAATTGTACGAGCACTGTATTTCTGCATTTTGCTAGCAAGTCCTAGCAGTAACTAGCCGCGCGTCGAGTGAATAGCACGGGGACACGTGCAACTTGTGAAACAGGATCGACGGAAGTTCGACGTTTGCTACCACGCTGAAATTAAGTCGACTCTTTGTCGCACCTATTTTTAATTTATTCAACGCGACTTGGATTCGACGTTTGCCCTAGGCCTTAGACGACGGTATTCCCAGCAGCTTAAGCAATTTCTACACCTTTAGTAATTTTTCGCTATAGTTTGCTTTCAAGCTAACCATGGGATCGGACGACATCCGGACACCTCAGGCCTTAAGTTTGTCTGTAACCCATTTTAAAACTTTTTCGGGACATAATTTATCTTGACGCCCAGCGCAAGCCCCAATCCAGAGAATTTCAGTAAGCTGCAAGTCAGATGTCGCACTGAAAAGCTCTAGGTCGAGGAAGGTAGTTTGAGGCGTCTAAAACCATAGCAGTACTGATCGTTAGCATAATGATATTGGCCAAAAGAGAAAATGTCATTTTCGCTTGTATTGTATTATATTCCATACACAGTGATCTCTTTTATGTCTTTGTTTTCTCGTATTTTGTTGGCTAATAATTCTGCGCAAAGGATGAAAGTTTAAGGGAAAAGGGTGCAGCCTTGCCTGACTCCTCGTTCCATCCGTTATTAAGTACGCAGCTTTCTATGTTACAGTAGCACAATTTGATCCAGCTTATAATATGACGATCCGAAAGTGAACGTAGCGTTTGCCATATAAAAGGCCATTCAGCTGTATCAAACTAGAAACAACAGTTCCTGCAGTTCGGGAATATTATGAGCAGCATTGTGGTTTATTAAGTCATCGACTAACCTCATGTTTTCATCAATAAATCTCTCTTTGATAAAACCGGTTTGGTCACTATTTCTGATTTTGGAGTCGATTTGCAATGGCTCTGTTTTGTAACAGTACTTTTGTAACTCGAGCATTGCGGTCTTCCACAACGGAATACGTAACAACAACCTACCTGTATTTCCACGGAAAGAATGCTCTTCTTATAAAACAATTGACGCTGAAGCAATCTGAAAGAGCTGTTTCTCAGCTCCTGGGCCAATACCGACTGAACAGCGACAGGATGTTTAAAGTTGTTTAGCTCTTTAGTCAGTATTCAGGAAAGAAAACATGCCCTCAGGCATAATGCTTAGAAATAACTCATTAGCTGCTAGAAAAATGCACAATATCAAGTGTCATTATCAGCCCGTCGAAGAAAAGCGGAATGAATGAAATGCGATGCGACCAGCTGGACAACAGCATTTTCTATCTCGGTTTAAACTTGTTCGTCAGGTGTAAACTTTTCGTGACTTAGCTTGCATGTGATCATGTTTGTGAGATGGCACATTCCTTTTAGCGTTTTCCTTTTAACAAATACGCGATAAGTTCTGACTGTGCGTCGCTTGCTACGTCAAGTGTGTAAACCACTGATTACCATACTAGTCAGCTCGATCGGTACTTCTTGGCGTGCGAAGGTCGCTAATTAAATTAGAGCTCTAGCCTGCAATGCTGCAGATGCCACAAGGGCAAAGTCTTTTGGAACGCTTATGTTCTTTTGTCTCTCCAACCAGATCAAATGTTACCACATCAAGTTTTTTTTAAAACAATCTTTATTGACAGAAAGATAAAAGCAGTAGACAATAACATATGAAAGATTTCATTTAAGCAGAAATTAAGTATGCTTCTTAGAAATCAACGATTTCAACGTTATTACATTCCGAGAACATCCAACAATTTTCAGGCCTCATTAGAATAGTTCAGTATGCTTTCTTTACCGCTCTCGTTATGGTTTGCCGAATATCTTCGCCCATCAGGTTTATCCACAGCTTCCTCACCTTTTTTGTTTTCATCTTTAGCGTCAGAAGACCTCAACCAAATGCTTATGATCACAACCAAAGCACTCTGAATAGCGCTTGAGATCAAGCTTTCGTCAAAAAACTGCTGCCCAATCAAAAAGAATGAAAACTGGACTAGCATGACCGACATTCCTACAGCAACTAAGAGTGCAAAGTTTATTGTTTGCCACCTGTCCCACTGTCCAAATGAGAAAAAAAGTGCGGACAACACGTAAAATAAAAATGCCAGCATCACTATAGTTGTTACGACTGGCAAAGCCCAGAATGGCTCTGTGATTATGCCGATCATTACCCACAAGGCGTGGTGCACTGCGATAAAACAACCTGGATATGCAGTACATAGAAAACCCCATACTGGCTCTGCTCCCCCATTCTTTTCAAATTTCCACGAAATTCTACCGTTCCTACGGTTAATGTGCTCGCGACTCAGGCAGTAAAGAAAGCGACGTAAACAAACTAAGAAAATGAAAACGAGGTAAATCAAAGGATAAAGTACCTGTAATTGAATGCTATAACCTGCAGCAAAAATAGCCTCAACTATGCCCAACCAAAACAAAACAAATACGAAAAGTAGAGCTGACTTAACCTTACTGCTTTGATTACCCTGGTAGTTTTTCTTACAATATTGTAAAAATAACGTGCTAATAAAGTTACTTCCTATTAGCGAGGAACACAAGATAAGCCAGCATATTTGACTGGAAATGCCTTGCTGACGCTCCTGAAGTTGTGTTTATAGCTTGCCTCTACAACACATTCAACATTGTTCAGTGATGGATTTAAGTTGGATGGACTGATGGCGATATCCTCAAGCTGTTAAGAGAAAGGGAGATTTGAAATGTTAAACAAATAAAAATAGGATTTGTGAGCGTATAAACTGCGGTGATCAAAAGACACTTTCGAAGTTTCTGGCAGTGTGATAGATGTTTTTATGGCGTAAACGCTTGCATTTCAACTACTTCAATAAGAATAGAACATGCACTATTTTCTTGGAGTTTTAGAGAAAGGAATATCTCATTCGTTTTGAGATGAGTAAGCAAAGGTAAATCTTTAACATTTGTAAACCGGCCCGGCTTAAAATGGTGCAGCATTAACCAACGTTAACATTCTCTGGTAAAGTGTACAATTAACCCAGTATTGGATCCTTACCGTTGACAAATATTGAAGTATCTTTCTGCTCTTCACGTGTGGATTGCAAAATTCATAGATTGTTATGTGAAGGTCTTGTTGCCTTCGCTGAGGCCAAATGGTCGCCAACGAATACAAGGTCATGGCTTGAAGACTCAAGTAGCGATCACTCACATACAAGCATGATCGACTCCAAATAAATTTCCGTTGCTCTACTTCAGTGAGGTTGACGGTGGAGTTAATAAAATGTACCCAGATGTTTACAAGTTTAGATGATGAGTCCTCAGAGGGGTACATAGCATTCGAGATGTTGAAGTAATTATCAAGTGGTGGCTTTGTAGATGTCAGGGCATCGTGAATTTGGTAGTCGTATTCAAGACAGCTCTTCTCGATCGTTGGTTCGTCCGAGGTTTTTGTTGCGTTAATCGTGTTGAGAGGCGACACGGATGTTGTCGCCTGAAATTTGACTAGCAGTAAAAGCAGAAGAAGATGCCGTTCGATAAACCACCTCCACTTCATGGTAAAACCGTACCTTTTATCTCATTTCACGAGCTAGCATTAAGTAACAATCTTTGAGTTTTGCCTCATCCCATGTTAAGTAGTTCGTGGCTGTTTTGCAATCATTGTTTTGCTATATAAGCGGGCAGCTAGCTATTGGCTGCACATCTTCACAAAGGCAACAATACAAGTGGTTATTAGTTCCGGAGGGGGTACTCCCAGAAAAAAAAAACTGGATGGTGGTGTGTAGCCCGCTTCCCAAAACTTTTGCCTTCTCTAAGAATATCTAAGAACAAAATCTGCGACTTTCCCTACACTATTTATGACCTGATCAAACATTATAAATTCGATTCACTATTTAAGACCTGACCCTTAAGGCGGGGGTAAACATGAATAGGCGTGAAATTTGAAGTGATATAAAAAAGGAAATTGTTAGGATTAAGATGGGTTGAAAACACTACCAGACAGTTGACCCCCGAAAAAGAGAGCCCCAGGTTGCTAGGGGACTGTTTGGTATCCGTCTACTAATTCTTCACTTCAAATCTCAATTTTCCAAATCCATCAAATCTTTAACATTTCATATTTTCCTCAGTTTAACCTATCCTTTGAGAAAAAATATCTCTTTCCCAAAATGCCCAAAAATTTACGCAAAACTGCCAAACAGTGGTTGATGAGATAAGCAGAGAGATTTAGTGTCGCTTGAAACGTGACTGAGATATTGGCAGAAAGGCCGTGTTAAGCGACCTCAAAACAGCTTTCACGTTTACCCCGCCTTAAGTCAATACCCTATTTCAGACCTGCCCTGTAATTAGCTCTCTAGTCCAGACCGATACTAAATGTATGACGAAGGGCTTTTGCTGATGGTCTTATTGATGATGAAAAAGTAGTAGACCAAAATGGCCAAAATCTATGCCAGATTTCTGTCCAAAACGGCTAAAGAAACCGCACCCTTTGGGGTCGCACATACTTATATAGCCCATATTAGAGGGTACCCCCCCCCCCCGGTAAGTAGTAGCCCATAGCAGTTAGCTAACGACTCGTAGCAAGTGAAAAGAAACGTACTTTTAATTCAAGAACAGTTTATACTGATTTCCATAATCTAACGTTGCGGTTAGATAAACGAAAATATGTTATTTAAAACACACTTAATTGATTACATGACGACACCGCATTCCATGTATTCTTTTAGCTTTCCTGTCATCTTTCATCGCAGAGATATGCATCAAACACCATGTCGATAAGACACTATACTAGATTATGATATCTTCTACATAGGCACAAAAACAAAGCGAAATAACAGGAGATCAAGGATTGATACGAGAACGCTAAAATCATTAATTAGCGCTTGGTTAAACAGTGTTGTTGATTTATGATATGACCAAACAAAAGGAAGGCTATGTCAGGCAGAGGATGGAAAGTGGGCTCTGAGGGTTCACTTCAGTCCAATCGTCTTCGTGCCTTTGGGCACATAAGGCCATGATCAGGGACCTGTCCTTCGCTTTCCTTGTCTTTCGCCTGTCTTTCGCTTTCCTCGTTAGCTTTCCCAAGCTTATTCTGTATGCCCGCATCTCTAAAGCTCGTAGCTTTTAAGTGCTTATCAAAGCGTAAAAAGTTCCCGTTGGCCTTACTCATATAAGCTTTGGCATTGTTTTTATGCAGTAATTATGGGAAGTCGAGTTCCTCACGAAGACAATACGGTTCCGTTATAAATAAGGTATCTTTTTGTTAACTTCTGATCCTGTCGGGTGTGGTGGTCGCTGCCACAAATAGAAAAAGTAATGGGTTTGCTTTCGGAAGAATGAAGTTGGTAATAGGGTTTCTTGTTTTGCACTATGTTACACAGCTATGTTCTAGGTATGCGTGACAAGCGTTAGAGTTCCAATATCAGTAATGTTTGCTAATTATCATTACTATTACACACAATAATAATGGAAAATTGTGTCACCATGTTGTCTCACAACAATAATAACATCCATTAACATGTCGTTACTATTTCAAAAAGAATGACACTTGCGGAAAATTTCGGCATTAAGAAATAAACACAGTGGGACCAAAATTAATGTCGTCTGACACTTTTACCGTGGACAGCTCGACAAGCTTGCTGGCTAGCATCAAGAAAGCGGCCTGTAGCCAGTGCAAAATACAGCGAGGAGCAAAATCATGATTGACGTGGTCTGCGTACAGTAGATGGCGAGATTTCCGTCAGCTATGCGCAAAAAAGAAAACAATCATTTTTTCCATTTTATGTCATTCTTTAAGGTGGCTCGAAACAGTTTCCAGTACTTTCAAAGACTTACAGTTTGATGGGTCATTACAACCACTCTATAACGGTTGATACCAAAATCATGGTATCAAAAAACTGCCCAATCATTCGTGAACAAGTTGCTGTCAATTTTATGGCACAGTAGGTTACCATAGCAACAATATGACCTGCTAAAAACACCCTTAATTTTAGCTTTAAGTGCTTATAACTCGAAAACGATCTCGGTGACCCCCATTTTTTATTATCGAATTGTAATCGGCATGATAAGATGCAACTTATTGCAAAGTTAAAAAAAGATTCTACTGAGGTGGTTCAAAAATTTTCGAAAATTTAAGGTGGCTCTGAACCCACGCCGTATATTTTTTTAAACTTTGCAAAAAGTTACGTCTTATCATGCTGATTACAATTGCCGATTTTCACATGACGTCACTAAAATTCAAACTACAAAACTATTGATCCTATTGATATTTTACTTTAATGAGGTATTGCTGGTTTTCAGTGTCACGCCATTCAAAATAGACCAAAATAAAAAATCAAAACCGTTTAATAGATTGAGTCCAGAATCTGGAAATAGAAAGAAGGCACATATGCAAAGACTCTCACCAAGATTCAGATCACAGCATTTTTTCTCATGGAAGATATGCGAAGAAACGTTTTCCCCAAATTTATAGAGATTTGTATGGAGACGCCATGTTGGTGCCCATCTAGATGGGCACCAACATGGCGTCCCATACAAATCTCTATAAATTTGGATGACACACTTCTGAGAATAGCGCGCGAATTAAAAGCAGCAGAGACCTGATTCTTGGCGAGGTTGTTTATATTGCAATCATCTATCATATCCCAGATTCTTTAATTTATTTATTGAACGGTTACGATTTTTAGTTTTGATCACGTGACTGATGAAAACCGAGAATTCGATAATAAGAAATTCTACTGAGTGGGTTCAAAAATTTTCGAAAATTTAAGGTGGCTCTGAACCCCCTCCGTAGAATTTTTTTAAACTTTGCAAAAAGTTACATCTTATCATGCTGATTACAATTCGATAATAAAAAATGGGGGTCACCGAGCTCGTTTTCGAGTTATAAGCACTTAAAGCTAAAATTAAGGGTGTTTTTAGCAGGCCATATTGTTGCTATGGTAACCTTTTGTTTTTTGATACCATGATTTTGGTAACAACCGATATAGAGTGGTTTTAATGACCCATGCAAGCTCTAAGTCTTGGAAACCTTAAGTTATAGCCCATAATTTACTGAAAAGTAGGTCACGTGATGGCTTGTTTATGATGACCGCATGTAGACATTATGTGACATTTACACAACATCACTACATGCACTGATCGCGGGCGGCAAAGATCAGTTTCAAAATGGCGGCGGCGGCGACGGCCGCGGTAAAGAGAAAATCAGAGTCAAATGTTCCACCAGAAGAAAGTGACTTGTTGAGGATAACTCCATTGTAAGTTATGAATTCATACTTGGGGAGATTTTTTTAGTTTTCTTTTCATACATGACGCGTGCTGCAAATGGCATTGAGTGAAGACACGTGCGCCGCCGTTCCAGACACCGCGAGTAATTCGAGGTCCGTACTGAAAGTTTACGGACCGAGTTTTTTCTCCTTCAATTTATGGCCCGAGCGCGCGGGCCATAAACTTAAGGTAAAAAACGAGGATCCATAACTTACAGAACGGACTGAGAAGCCGATGTTAATTAAGACATTTATTAACCTTGTATCTCTACTGTGTGTTTGACGGGTTTGGGAATGATTTCTATTCACGCGGAAAGGCTTTAACATAATTTCTGATGCACGTCGAAAGCAAAACGGATCAATTTGAAATCGTTGTTAAGTCATTGGCACGTACGTTTTAAGACACAATTTAATGTAAGAGAAAGTTTTAAACTTTTACGTACAGTACATGTACTATAGAGTTAAGAACTTTTGGCGATACATCACGAAAAATTTTGGCAACAACAACAGCTTAAATTTTAGCAGGCCACACAGTAGAATACGGCACACTAAATTGATCAATCACAACACACACAGTAACTTAGCGATATAATAATGAATAATAATAATATTCATACCCATACCATTAATAGCATCTTGGAATTCCAAGGGAGACGGGGGGGGGGGGGGGGGGGTTCGGGAACAAAGGCATGGGAGGTTTCAGGTATGGATTTCCAGAGAGAGCAATGGCGAGAGCTTTGCTTGAAATCACCGATCTGTTTACTTTTGTAGTTGATCAGGCAGTGTTCATGCGGACGAAACAACAACAACAACATTTATTTTATTTGCACTGCCCTATAAGTTAATTAATACAAATGTAGATGATACGAAAGTAGATCAAACGTGGATTGTGCAGCAAGCTCCAGATCAAGCAGGCCTTAAAGTTAATGATTAAGATCTTGGGTCAATATAAAGATATAAAAAAAGGAACAGTCATTCCTTTCCAATTATCGATCAACAATATTGTTGCATGCCATTAACTCGCACCAGTCTGTCCATTCCAAATGGAACACCTGACATATTTGTACTACATTCCAACATGTCACCAGTTGAACCTGACTTCACTATTAAGAATTTTGTATATGTAAGTTTATAAATGTACCTATGTTTGCTGTGCAGCGAGTGTAGCGAGCTAGCAAGCATAAACATAAACAGGATTTAAGAAGAATATATAAATGGCTATACAAATTCTTGAATTCATCACTTTTTACCAGAGTGCATTGCATTTAACCAGAGTGCACTGCGTCACTTTTTACCAGAGTGCATTGCGCCACAAACAACATATAGGATATCAGACCGTCGAGCAGTCGTCTTAATTCGCATAGATTTCAGTGAGAAAGATAAGTGGTTTGTTTTGCTCTGATTTACATGTACGTGTGAAACGAAGTGAAGGAGATCGTGCTTGACTTTCACAACTCTTGCTTTTGTCTTTAATGCAGTAAGTGAAAGTTTGTGAATCTGGATGATTAATTGTGACAACTTAATTTAAACTTCTTCATTTCTTAGTAGTCTCGCCTCCTTGGTTGAATTTGTAAATGAAGAAAAATTCGTTGTTACTAAAGCTTGTAGAATAATTAAAAAAACAAAAACAAAAACCGTACAACACGCTAATTTCATATATACTGCGATCTATTCATCCAAACATGAATTAAAGCTGAAGCGTTATTAGCATTTTCACACATGGCGATGAATGCGTCCTCGGCACACTCTGTCAACATTCTAGAGACATTTAATGCATACCAGTACAGAATTTATAAGTTAGATTTCTGCTCCTACAATTTCCACATGTATCAATTTTTGTGATCTGGTAAAGGGAAGGTTGATGGGTACCGTTTTATGTCCAAACATAGTTCAGATCACTATGTGCTTTTTTGTCACACCTCGCCATTGATGCATCATCATGCATGAAGTTGATGCATACAAGGACAGATTTAAGTTACACAGCACAATTTGACACTACTTTGAGAAATAAATTGTTACTGCGAGTCTTGGAACGCACAGATAGATAAATCACTTCATAAAATACATGTATGTCACTATCAACAGAATGTGCCGCAGCATTACTATCTACATGTATTAGATACCCTAGTTGTACTTTTAATACTAATATATACTCTTAGGGGAGCTGGGCAAGAAGTTGGTCGATCATGTCACATCCTCGAATTCAAAGGAAAGAAAGTGATGGTATGTACATTGTTGTCACATTATTACAGTCATGTGATCAAGTCTCCTGGAGTTACACATACAGAGATGCCAACCTAAAAAAATTAAATACAGAAAAATCGCCAATTTTACCTTCTTGACCTTAAAACAACATGGTCAAAACTAGAGCTGTGTCGATTCAACACAACCAAATACTCCAAAATTCTCCCTGAAAATGCCAGAAATTGTGAAAATGTACATGTACAATGTATGTGCTTTCCTTCATACTCTGGAGATTTTGTGACCCATAGACTGAGAGATTTGGTCTGTACGCAGATGACTCCCAGATACACTGTACATGTAATTTGAATACGGAAGAGATGGAGGCGGAATAGAGGCACGTATGATAGCACCCCATGAGACTATGCAATGCTTTTGTTTATGTTTGTTTTTTCTCCTTTTTGTTTTGTTTTATGTTTTCCTTTTAACTTGGGAAATAATATTATTGTTACATTCATTAGCTGGATTGTGGCATTCATCCTGGAATGTCTGGAATGGAGTCACTGCCTTTCCTTGATGAAATAGACACAGCAGAAATTGACCTTCTCCTGGTTAGCCAGTAAGTAAATCATTTATTGCATGCTACATGGGTACTGTTAAGTATGGTTACATTAATTTTCTCAGGCTGAAAGATTCATGAATTTATCTCGCATGTATTTGTAAAGCTGGTTTCAATCTTCGATGGAGGAAAATACTTATAACCACCAATGACTACTGTAAGTCATAGAAGGTCCAAAAATTGATGAACCACTCTCTGTCCTCACTCATGCAGCCCAACCCATGTCATCCCATTGTTTTAACACAATGCTTTTATTGATGATAATCATGATCATTTGCCACTATCACCTAAGACTGTTGCTACTGCTGTGTGTAAAGCGTAATTACATGTACCCCTCAAATTGGACTTGTAATGCCTGATAATAATACTGTACAGTGTATAACTCCCTGGAGAAAACGACACTTTGAGCATTCAACTGATACAATCACAAGATCAATTTTTGCACCTCAAGGTAGTGGGGCATTTATACATGTCAGATTTGATAGTGTAAAACTAGTGTTTTTCCTCTTAATTCAATGTGTGCATTTGTGCTTCAGTTTTCTTGCTGACCTGCATTTTATTTCTATTTAATGCCGATGTTGACTGGCTGTCTGGCTCCGTTAGCCCCTATGGATATTCCAAGCAGCTAGTACTCTAATTTTTACTTTTAATATTTTCATTGTTGTAATTCCTTATTTTGAGCAAGAGTGAGTGCAAATAAAAAAAGAATAAGAAGGTATTTGAAAGCAATTAGAAAGAACAATGTTGCATGAAACTGTGATATCTACAAAAATATCTCACATAACAATGGCAGTGATATATATATATTTCCCTAGTTACAGGATTTAACACCTACATATACTGATCCATATAATTATATTTATAAGGAAAACAGAGAGCTTTGTCTCTTGGAGAGCCGCAAGTTAAATTTCTGTTTCCATGTATTAACTCATACTCTAAGTCCCAGCTGTTGGCTATCAAGTTAATTGTTGTTTCTTTTCAGCTTTCACTTGGATCATTGTGGGTCCCTTCCTTGGTTTTTAGAAAAGGTATATCTAGAGCCTAGTAGACATTCTGAAATACTACATAATTACATGTATAAAATAGTACATTATGCATGTATATCGTAATTCAAAGAATGCACAATTTTGCAGGACACCAGTGTAACTAGCAACATCCTATGGTTGCATCTTACTCAGAAACTTAACAATTACAGGGGTAGCGATGTGTGATAGATGATTTGAACTCCACTTGCAGAATAATGAAACCACATTTAATCATAGTTCAAGGTTCACCAGTTACACTTAAGGTAGTGACGGTGATGACAGAAGGTAGATTACAGTAGCAAAACTTTTCCAAAGGATAACGATGTAGTAGACTTGCAGATAGCAAAGCTCGTAGTTGCAGTACAAATGAGTAGGTTCAAACTGAAAAATGATAATTTTAATTATCATTTATTTAAAAATAAAGTACAGCTAAGATACAGAATTTATCTACATGTACATACACATGCAACAGACATAATAATCGGTACTTAAAGTGCCTATGAAGTAAAAAATAATTGCTGCTGATTTGAAAGGATTTTCAGCGTAAAGTAGAATGGCGTTTTCTTTTTTGGAATACCTTTTTTTCGTTTTAGAGATATTCACGTTTTTGTATTATGAGTGATGACGTCATAGGTGGTTCCACTAAAACAGTCCAACACTCAATCAAGCATATCTCTAGAAATATTAAAGCGGTGGCCTTCAAACTTGGCACCAGAAATGTACATCGTAAAAGAAACAAAACCAGACCCGTTGTGCCATTGCCGTGACAACGGTTATGCCACTGGTCGTGTTTTAATTAAAACTAAAATTCTCAGATTTTATCGTAAACAACGATCATCCACTCTCAACAATCTAATGGGGAGAGTTAAGAAAATATGGGAACCATGTGTGTTCTGAGCAAGACCCTCTGTCCCTTTTCAAAGGGTTGCAAATGGCATATTTGGTTTTTCACAGAGAGAGACTGGAGCCAAGAGTGTTGCCATGGTAACAAAATGGTAGGTGTCATTCTGTTCCTTTTGTGATGTATATTTCTGGTGCCAAGTTTCAAGAACACTGCTCCAATATTTCTGGAGATATTAATGATTCAGTGTTCTACTTTTCAAGTGAAACGATTTATGATGTCATCGCTCCCTCATTTGCATAATGTGTAGTTCCAGAAAATATCCATACCTCCCCCACGGAAGGGAATTTTTTCTAACACCTCCCCACACTTCTGGAAATTCCAGTAAAGCTTCATACATTTCTTTATATTTTTTGATCTTCCAGAACCCCCTATCCCCCAGGAAATTCCAATCCCTTCTGTGGGGGGAGTATGGATGTTTTCTGGAACTGCACAATACAAAAACGTAAATATCTCTAGAGCAAAAAAAAGATAATTCAAAAAGGAAAACGCCATTCTTTTTTACTTTGGAAAGCCTTTCAAATAAGCAACAATAATTTTTTACTTCATAGGCACTTTAACATCTAATAAACTTGGCGGGTTTCCAGAAAGACTTAATAGACAACCACAACTAACAACTCGTACCATACAAAGGATGCTAAGAACATCACATCCAAAGTACCGGTATAGTCGAAAAGCTGAACTGGAACTACTAGCACTGAACTTACATGTATATATCTAGATCATGACAACAATAATTTGGCAAAGATTAGACAATTGATTTCATAGCATCTTTGACAACACTGAAAAACATTAAGCAACATTTGTTTTCTTTTCGTTTGCGTACCTTCAATCGCTTTTCGCTTTTCACTTTTTCTTTTGTATTCTTATTGTTAGTGCAGTGAATTGTAATAAATAAATAAATTAATAAATAAATAAACTAATTACTTGGCAATATTGACAGTGAAGGTAATAGGAAAACTTACTTTGGTGATGACTCACACAGACAATAGCAGAAACTATAGCCCAAAGGTAGTCAAGTGGTAGCCTATAGCTGATTGATCCTATGATCGTAGCGGTTGCTGGATAACTAACTATAACGGTTGTAACAAGTCTCCTTTTAAACGCACGCATACGTGATTGTCTAGGGCGTTGCTTGAAACATGTGTACATGTACTACATTTTAGAAGTGTTATTTCATTTCCTAAACACAAATTTAGCCTTAAATAAACATGAAACTGCAAATTCCTACATTTGTAACTAATGCATAATATATTTGAGCATGTTCAACTGAAACTAAAGCTATTGATTGTTACTAGAAAATTTCATAAAAGTGGGGGACCATATTATCCTATGTGTATCAGAGAATTAAACACTGAAAGCCATGTTTTGCCTTGTTGTCAGTGCCTACACTTTCCACAGGTGCCTTATTCCTGACCAGTACCCCTCAAGTAGGGGAAGAAATGAGCCCCACAAAGAGATGCCTCTGTTTTGTTAGGTCAAGGGTAAAAATATCTAAACAAGGTCAAGGTCTATGCAGTATGATGATATCATCAGTCAACATGTGCTATCTTCCATTTACCGGTAACTTAATAAGTGTACTTGTTCTTTCAAATCTAAATTTATACCATCCTACAAATCTAAGGCCTGCAAATGAATATAACAGTATGAAAATAACAATTATTGCAGTTTACTGATTTTGTTCCTTTTGTTGTTTCTTTGTCTTTTCAGACAACGTTTAAAGGAAGGGTATTCATGACACATGCAACAAAAGCAATCTACAGGTACAACAAAAACAGCAATGCAATGAAATATCTTCTACATAGTTTTTAGTACAAGTCATGTTTTTAGTACCTCATTTTACTTACATTATTGTGTCCTTTCCAAACTTGTGAATCTACATGTAATTTGATCTATCTTTGTTCATCATTTCCTGATAGCAGGTCGACATGATGATGTTACTCTGGAAAGACCTACATGTTGAAGAACCCTGATTGCTTAAATATCCTGGCTACTTTTGACCATACATGTACATGTTGTAGGTTAAAATGATTTTAACCTACATGTAGTTTGATTCTCAATTTCCTTTGTCTTCTAACCCAGATTAATCATGATCCATGAATAATTAGGGTTAGAAGACAAAGGAATTTCATTTTAACCTGAATTTCATTTGACCTACAATATACATGTAGCTACTAGAGAGAAATGGGTTATGAATTTTGACAAAGCTCTTTGTTCTTTGTTTTGGTTTGTGTTATTTTGGCCTTGGCCAGGCACAAAACTCTGGTTAATATTTTTTTTGCTCCTGTCTGAATAACTGTACATTAATACAGGAGTGTTTTGTTTAGTTGTACATGTATATGTATTATCCATGCATACACATAGTCTGTGAGGATGAAAGGTTTGTGTATGGTTGTGGACCTTCCAACATGAGTCTTGGCTCCTCTGAAGTTTGCCAGGCTTCATAACCATTCCCCAGTTATTGCAGTTACCAGTGAACAGTTTGGAAAATTCTGTTTTGTGATGACCCACTCCTCTGGAATTGTATACCTTTTTTTATAAAGATAATCTTGAATATTTGACCGCTGACTCAGCTGCGATAACAGCTATATATTAGACTCAATATTTCACTTCTGTTTACATTCCAGATGGTTGCTTTCAGATTACGTCAAAGTTAGGTAGGCACACTTACATGCAATGTCATTGCGAAAATTTATAGAAACCCATTTTTTTACTCTGTCAATGTCTAGGTCTTAAAAATCTTATGGCCCATTCAGGACAGTTTAACATTGCTGCTCCTACCAAACAGGATGAATATCAGATGTGAACCTAGAGTAAACTGTGGCCTACACTGCAGCTTATCAACAGTCTCTCCCTACACCACTGGTTAAAGGGCCTGACTAGTACATTTTTTGGGAGGTCTTGGGTTCAAATCCTACTTGGTACTGCTGGCAAATATTTTCTTTGCTCCACAATTGCAGAGATGCCAACCTAAACAAATCAAAATCCGGGAGATTGCCAATTTTACCGTTTTTTTTTTACCCTAAAAAAGTTATTCAAAGTAGAGATCAGCCAATTAAATCACGAAAATGCATCACATATCCAAAATTGTCCCTCCAAAATGCCAAAAATCGGCCAAAATATGGCTGAAAAATGTATTTTATGCGCGTTTGTTTGTATTGTCCAGGAGATTTGGTGACCCGTACGGGAGAACGGAGATTCGGTCTGTTTCCGGGAGAGTTGGCATAGATGCACTTGCTGCATGCTGGACATTTCATCTTTCACAATTGAATTCGAATAGTTTTCAATTCAACTGTTTTAATTACTGTAGTTATTTGGTTATAAGGCGCACTCAGTTATAAGACGCACCCCAAACTTAGCAATTTAATCAAGCTCAGTTCTCAAACTAAAAATTATGTGAAAATACTCGGTTATAAGACGCACCAAAAAGTAGAGGGTTAACAAAGGGATGTGATGAAGCTAAGAACAATTATCCTTACACAAGTGGTATGCGAACTCTTTTTGTTAACGTAAGCAAAAGTGAAAAAGTCTATAAAGATCTATAAAAGTCAATGACCAACCACTAGTGTTCTATTCTTGTGTTGTTTATACTGTGAGTTCTTCTCAAATTGTGATCTAAGATTTTGTGGCGCGAAAATACTTAGCTAGTTAAGACGCACCCCAATTTTAGCACTAACTTGCCACTCAAGGACAGATTTTTCTTGAAAAAACTGTGCGCCTTACAACCGAATAACTGCGGTATTATAAATACAGTACTGTAGGCTGTCCAGAGCAGTAATATTCAAAAAGGGGTGATTAATCAAGAACTAATGATGCAGTATTTAATAGCTTCCAAGTACATGTAGTATAGTGGAACCTATTTTTATTATTTCCATCTTTCAGTAATATTGCAACAGAGGACATGCTGTACACAGAGTCAGATCTAGAAAAAAGCATGGATAAGATTGAAACAATTCATTTTCACCAGGTACATAACCCGTGTACAGCGTGCAAGAAATATTTATTTAATACTTGTAAATTCCATGTACTTTTTTTGCGGGTCTGCACTGAATCTCATTAGAGCACACTTCAAATAGAATTTACTTCTCACCCCTTTCAATGATATTGTGTTCCATAAGTAAATAAGATTTTTATCTTTCTTACATGTACATATACTATAGTACATATTAACTACACTGTATATACATGTATCTATTCTCATTGACCAAGGGCAGGTTAGTACAGAGCTCTATAGTCACTAGAAATGAATTGAAACTTGCATCACATTCATGTATTAGATGTACACTGGTGAGATTAAATATACCAATTGGTGATTGTGACAACATACTTGTGCAGGCAGTGGGGTTGTGTTGATTTATAGAAAATATCCATAGCCATCCAACATATGGTTATGCGGTTTGATCCCCCCTTTCCCTTTAAAGTCCCTCTGGAAATTCCAGTTTGGAATCCCCTTGGGAACAAGCATTCCAGCCTGTTATTTCTGCAATACTGATGCAGTGCTCTGAATACCAGGTGGACTATCAAACAGTGTAAACACCTGAACCTTACTTTGGATATCTGGAACTGAATGAACAAGCATTTACATATTTTTTGAAAGCACTTTTCTGACTTCTGAAAAGGCTAAAAATCATGAGACATTAAAGTATAATAATTTTTTGACAAATGTGATCATAGCTTTGTTCATGCACCGTCATAACTCTGAAATTCAAAATGCACTGTTTTCCAAATGAAGTACGCTTTTAAGCTGTAAATTGTAAACAGACGATGAGGATAAAAACTTTGGCAACTCTTTAGTTTTGGATTTTAGAAAATGTTTACGTCATGTGCAAACAACTTTATTGATTTTTTTGAACTCCCACTCTTTCAAACTATTTTATTTTCATTCGCTGAGAGTTTGAAATACAGTAGCAGGGTTCAGCTGCAATCATTATATAATATTTTTGCAAGATAATGAGGAATGAATCAAGGCCTCAGTTTATGTTATCTTCATCAGCCTTTCAACTTTGGCAGAGAACACAAGCCTCACCTTTGATAATTCTTGCTATCATGCTTAGCCTCTTCCAATTATTGTTAATTGAAGAGCAAACTTTGTTCTTCCAGGAAAAAGAGGTGAATGGAATCAAGTTCTGGTGTTACCATGCTGGTCATGTTCTCGGCGCAGCCATGTTTATGATTGAAATTGCAGGCGTAAAGGTGATATGGCTATAATTTTTAATTATAAACAATTATTGGATGAGGTTTTGATATCCAGAATTATCAAGGTCAAGGTAAGGGTTATCAGCTGAAGCCGAAGGCTGAGGCTGATAACCCTTACCGAGACCTTGATTATTCTGGATATCACAAAAACTGAATCTAATAATTGTTTTATTATACATCGAATGAACGCAAAAACTTGGAAGTCATGTTTCTGCTTCTTCACTGACGGCAAGCAACACGAATCGTGCGAAGTTGACATGATTACCCTTGGAAATCATGCACTGCGGTCATACATGACATGATAACCCGTGACCTTGACATGATTACCTGTAACCTTGACATGATTATTGTATAATCTGTAGTTATGACGTCACGAGCACTGATTTCGAAATTCACTGTAGGCTTTCGGCCAATCAGAAAAGAGTTAGAGAGTTGAATGTATAATAATAGCAGTTATTGATCTCTATTGCCCTCTGTAATAACCTCGCATTCAAATTAATTGCATGTACAAAACAAGAGTGGTTTTTAATTGAGTGCCGTAAAACCAAATCTACAGTAATCACTCTGGCCAATCACAAGAGACAGAGACAAAGACAATCCAATGAACCTGGAATCAAAACTCAAACTACATTTGTAGATCCATGTATTTGATGCTAAGTGTGAGAAAACATTTGTGAGGGAGTTACAATTGAGTTTGGTTTTGCTCCTGATTGGATGAAAAAGTGGTACGTTGTTTAGGCAAATTGTGAAGCGAAGTATTGTAAAACAAACTATTTTGCGACACTCGTGTGAGAACTGCTCTACAGACCAACATGTAGTATACAATTTAATCAGCATCGTCCACCAGATAATTATTACAGAATGGGCTCATGTATATGTGCATCAGGTTTGCTTATTTTTTCTTCTCTGTAATCACTTTTAGTTCTCATACATGTATCTAAATTGTACTTGTACATGTACAGTACATGTATCTGTAGAATTTAAACATTTCTTACAAATATGTCATTCAATATTTACCTTGTCTGGTTCATAGGGATCAGATGGTCTGCAAGCGGGCTTGATGCATGTTTGCATTTTGCACTTCTTTTTTCACTTCACTCTCAGCCTTCCTCAGTGCATAAATTTTGTGCACAGTATTTATTTGTTGCAGCCGCACTTGCATTAATGACCGTCAGTATTGTTTTTTCAATATGTACAGCATTAACTTGTAACATTTAGTGTTTATTGGCTAGATTCTATACACAGGGGATTTTTCTCGTCAAGAAGATCGTCATTTGATGGCAGCAGAGATTCCAAGCATTTCACCTGATGTTCTCATCATTGTAAGTTTAAATCCTTTTGAATCTTAGTCAGGGCTTAGGAAAAAACCCTGAATTCTTAGTTTGCTCTTTTTCAATTTAGTTGGCAGACAACTTGCCTGATACCTTGCCTATTGGGCAAGTAAGAATGAGAAGTTACTTGCCTGGTCGGCAGGAAAATTTTTCCACACATTTCCACTGTCAGTTTTCCACACATTTCTAGAAGAAAGAATAATTTAAATTTATAATCTGACTAAATATTATGCAGTACATTGTATACCTTTACTTTAGAGCTATGTGCTGCATTTTATTGTGTTTCAGTTTTGTATTGTTTATGATGAAGACAATATGATTTCCTAGAAAATAACAGTACTTTGCTCTGGTTAAATATCCAGGAATCAACTTATGGAACTCACATTCATGAGAAACGCGAAGACCGAGAGAACAGATTTACAAGTAAGTTAATCTTAACCCTATTTGTAGCTTCCATCCCCGACCTTTTCAACAAAAACACCTTTCGTGGGAGAGGCATTGATATTTTCTGGAAAAACATTGTGCACATTGGGTTATTGCGGATGACAATGTTTGGTGTGTTTTAGCTTACAGTGAATTGCTTATTTGTCTAGGTACTGTTCATGATATAGTAAATCGCGGTGGCCGATGCCTGATTCCTGTGTTTGCCCTTGGACGAGCACAAGAGCTGCTTCTTATTCTGGGTATGAGTATTTTCCTTGCATGCTGATATTGAACCTTCTATGTTTTTTAACAACACCTAATATGTCATTCCTCTAAAATTAATCATTTGGCACTGAGCCAAAGGTATAGAACCTTGAATGACTCAATTAAAATCAAATTAGTAATTTTAATTATTTCACTTAATAATTATTATTATATGACTTAGAAAGTTACCTTATTGTGATTGGCTGAGAGCAGTCTAAGTTATCATTAATTTTTAACTTGCACTCCTTTGCAAATTAACGCTGCATGTTGCTAATTTTCTAAGCCACTGAATAAATGAGTACTGGTATGAAAGCTTGAGCAACCTAAAGGCTCATGCATTTTCGAGAGAATGTTCAAATATCACTTGTAGTGTAAATCCTTAATTGTATGAGTTCGCATTCAAACAATTACCAGTATACTTATTCAATCTATATTATAAATAATGCTTTTAGATGAGTATTGGCAAAACCATCCAGAGCTTCATGATGTTCCAATCTACTATGCCTCACAGCTAGCCAAGAAATGCATGTCAGGTATGAGCATGGTTATTTAAGGGTACATAATTTGCTGAATCTTGCAAGTGTTAATTATTTTAATATGTTGACAGTCTGTGGTTAACGTTTTGATCTCCAGCTGAGTATGAATTACCATTCGACACAAGGTCAATCTCTTTTGTGTTTAATTAATACTAAATTTAAATATGCTTCCAATTCTGCAGTGTTCCAGACTTATGTAAATGCAATGAATGAGAAAATTAAGAAACAGGTGAGATATACCTGAAGTGATTCATTGTTAGACATATGTAATGCAATGGAGAAGTTGTACAGTTTTACAATATCATTTTTAGTATAAATAATTTATTTTTGAAATTAACTTTAAGTTGTATAATTGATTTCTTTTTTTTTCTCTTAATTTGTAGATTGCCATCTCCAACCCATTTGTGTTTAAACATATATCAAATCTCAAAGTAAGTTTTATGTCACATTTCTTACGGACAACACATGCACATGTAACTATACTCTGTAATGAAGATATCATAAAGAGGGATACACTACCCTTCCAATACAGCTGCCTCTTGTCACTGTTGGCCTTGCAATGGCAAACAAGCTGGGAGTGATGAGATGGCAGCTGTATATATAGTGGCAAGCTGGAAGGGAGTGGGAATTGGAAACAGAGAGGGATAAGGAAGGGGGACGCCAGTGAACACAGTTGAAGGGAAAGAAGTGAGAAAGAAGATCTTAAGGTGGAAACCAAGACAGGCAATAATTATTATTTTGTGTATTTCAAATAGACTTGACAACCCTTGATGAGAAAATTGCAGAATCTGTGTTTTGATAATAAGAATGATGAAATGCATACAAAGTCATGTAAAATTTATCCAAATGGCACATCAGAATATGATACAGTCAAACCTGTATATAATGGCCCTGTATTAATCGGCGATACTCAATTAAGTGGCTAGTTTCAAAGTCCTGGTTTTTTGCTCATACAAACGCTGTATTTGTTACCTGTATTAGGCGTCCGCCTCTATTAAGCGGCTGCGGCCACCCTGTAGCTATCCTATGTTTGTCTTTTTTTGTCATTTTTACATGTACGCACACGTATTAAGCCTCATGTCATATTATGAGGTATTTTATTGTGTTTGAAATGTAATCCATCATCACAATAAAGAAATAACATGTACAAAGCTACTGTAAGCTGATAATCCACCATTAAGTATTGTTAACGCTTTCCAGATGTCCGAAATGTGCTGAAGTATATTAGACTACGCCCAGTGAATATTTTTAGTGATCCTGTATTATGCGGCCACTTGTATTAAGCAGCCAGTTTCTCAAGTCCCGAGGGTGGCAGATATATACAAGTTCGACTATATTAACAATTTTTAGAGGTGTCTGGATTCAACATTTCAACCGATTTCCTACTTATGTTCCACTTGATGATAAATGGAGTCAACATGCCAACTTATTCCCTACTTACATGTATTTTCCACTTGATGATAAAATTAATGGAGTCAAGTTGTCCCTAAACCATCTTGGTTTCGTTTCACTGATTTTTGTTGTCAAACTATATTGGCAAACTGTTCTCATAATTTATTATGTGTGTTCTGACCATGGACGCATGGATCAATTTACGCTCCGACCGTGATGGACTGCTACTAAACCCTGTAAAATTCAAGGCCTTAACAATGTTAGGAGATCGATCTTTTGCTGTTGCTGCTCCTCAACTATGGAATTTACTGCCCTATTCGATCAGGAGTAGCCCCTCAGTAGCATTTTTTAAAAGGACACTCAAGACATTTTTATTTCAGAAAGCTTTTTGGTAATTTTATCGATGTACTTTTAATCTTGTTTTTAGTAGGTTTTATGTAGTTTTATGTTTTAAGCGCTGATGAAAATTTAACAAATTGACGTCAGTTTTTCATGCGTCTGTCCTGTTATTGATCATAAATTTCGTCATCACATTGTCAAAGTAGCTGTGGATCCACGAGGCGATAGCCGAGTGGATCCGCAGACTACTTTGACAATGTGATGACGAAATTTATTGTCAATAACAGGACAGACTCATTAAAAACTGACGTCAATTTGTTTTTTACGATAACAAATGGTCGAATTGCCGGCTCTCGCTCGCTGACGCGTCGCACGAATTTCAAATTCATGTGTCTGTCCGCATATTGACGATAAAAATTAGCCAATGAGCGCGCGAGAATTTCTGCAGTTATCGTAAAAAGCCATATTGATATTGGCGCTATAATTAATAATAATAATATAATAATAATAATAATAATTATTATTATTATTATTATTATTATTATTATATTATTCAATTGAATTGTTTCTTGATTTTAATAACAGGGTATTGACCAGTTTGATGACATTGGTCCATCAGTTGTGATGGCGAGTCCAGGAATGATGCAAGTATGTGGTCATAATATTGGTGCATGTACATTTAGTTTATTTTTGATAAAACATTTTAAATCTATGAATCTGACTGGTTCTTTCATCATTAGTATACATGTACCTTGTCCACTTAAATCTGGTGGTACAGAAAGTACACAACAAACTATTGCATTAACTTGTGGGCTTTTGTAACTTAATAAGTTCATTGATTCTTTTGTTTTATTTTGTTATTGATTTCATTGAAATGTGCAGTATCGGTTCATCAATAATTTACTGCATTTACAGATGTTTGTAGGGCTATGTTGGTGGTGGTATTGATGTCACCCCCATTTCTCAAGTAGACATACAATTGTATTGTATATGTATCAAGGGGACATACAATTGTATTAAATTACAGTGTATCTCTGTTCCAATATTGCTTGATGCGATCACTACGTTTCAGTCTATCAATTTAAGCTAGGTGTAACTTTAATTGCCGTTGCTGGAGTGGCTTACCAAGTATTTACTGATGTTTTTAACTTTGTAAAGTAATTTCTTGAAGTTTTTTTGGATAATATTTTATTGTGTTATTTTTGCTGTTGTTTTTCTTTATAAAAGAGTGGCTTGTCACGTGAACTCTTTGAGCAGTGGTGTACAGATCGCAGGAATGGTGTTATCATTGCTGGTTACTGTGTGGAAGGAACACTCGCCAAGGTAAATTCTTGAACTCCGATTTTACATTGTTCATGGGAAAGTGTGTTTCATTATACCGGGTTTTGGCCTTTTTTATTCAGTTAATAGTCAAAAACATTTTTCAACAAAGTGCTGCATGGTAACCTGGCCTTGGTATTTCTGGCATCACCCTGGGAGGGTGGTGCTCAATACTTTTACCTGTATCCCCTGGTTGCTATGGAATCCAGTATAAGTTCCAGCCGTATGGTCCAGTTTGGTCGGAGTTGTGAATCTGCCATTTTTAACCTTTTTGTAATGTTAATTGCAACTTTCTAAACATGGCAAGGTTAGACTGCTGGGCATGTACACACATGTACTGTATAAATGTAAAAAAATGTAATTACCTTTGTTCATATGTTTATTTATTTATTTATTTATTTTTTTTGTGTGTGTGCTTAAGACCTTGATGTCTGAACCTGAGGAGATAGCAACTATGACAGGGCAGAAAATTCCACGCAAATGCTCCATTGGTAAGTGTTGTTTAAAATACAGCTGTATGTGACGTATGTGTTTGTTGTAGCTCAGACTTTAGTCACGGTGTATATAGTGTCTATTTTTAAAAGGAGACGTTTAGTTTTCTACAATTCTCAGTGCTAAGAAGCCTTAGCTTTTTGACAGAATTGGGCATGTGGTATTTGGTGTGGTCGGCCATTTCATGACTTTGATTGTCCACTGCGTGGTTTTGAGTTGGAGTTTATGTGGCGTTTGGAGTTGGGAATGCTATGCTTGTAGCCTGAATAGCACTCCAGTTACCGTAAGCTTTTGTACTCCAGTTAGCGCCATTTGTATTACGTTTAGCCTGAGAATGGTTAGCCTTTAGTTGTGTTTGCGGGTAATACTTATAAGAGTGGTTTTTTATTGTAAACAGCAACTTCAACTCAAATTCATACTCGAACTCACGAAAACTACACAATGAATTTGGTTTTTCCTCTGCTTTTCAAAAACCCGCGAATTCTGAAGTTCAAAACCTGATTAAAGATTGAATTTTTGGCTGCCGTCAATCATAACTACGACGGCAACCATCGAACCGTGAAGAAAAGAAACAAACAAAATGAATCGAAATCTACCAATCACAAGCCGCAGACATGACCTTTGAAACCTGCTGAAGTAAACGTCTGTTTTCTGAGAGGTCCGCGTAGATGACTGACAGCAGCGAAACGTGAAACCGCTGATTGAGCTGAATAAGGCGCTGTAAATAACTGCATCTTCCAGTGTTTGTGCCTGGCCTTCTGTTTGTCATGTAGAGAACAGATGAGGAAAGCTGTCTTACATCTGTTTAATTTCAACTGTTTTCATTTCTTATTGCAGACTACATTTCATTTTCTGCTCACACTGATTTTGAACAGACAAGTGAATTCATCCGAATTCTCAAACCTCCCCATATTGTGAGTACACGTGATGAGACTTTTTTAAACTGGCTACTAAGTTTTATCTTCCTGATATTGTTATAAACTCGAACCAATGGACAAACAGTCCATTTAAATGACTGTGCACTTTGCCCAATTGTCCGATTTCCAAGAGAAAAGTCTGGCGATCGCTTTATAGTTTGACGAAACACAACCCGAGACTGGTGTTTGAAACAAGGGGGTAAGTTTCTATAGAAACTGTGGTGCTCCGTCGGTGGGGAGTATTACAAGATAATTTGGTTTTATCAACTGAGTTGATAATATGAATTGGCCACCTTAAACGCCTTCGGAAAACTTCGGAAAGTCCTCGGAAATCTCCGGACGTCTTCGGATATGATCGGGTCTTCTTCGAAAATTTAAGCCCTCCCAAGGTAACAATCTCACACCAAGTTACCAGGCATAATATGATAAGTGTAAAAGATGCTACTGGCGTTGTTTAGGAACGGTCCTTGTTCTACATTTGTATGACAAAGAAAAGGCTGAGACTTTTTAGGTGTTTTTCTAAGTTTGTTCTAAGAGATGCTTTTTATTTTAGATCTTTTTCAAGTGCAGTGAAATATTTCGTAGGAACGGAGGTTTCACTCTGAAAAAGCATCTGATGCTTTCCGTCCGCGCTACGCCAGCGTCACCGGTCATTTTGGATTTGTGTTTGAGAAAACCTCGGTCAGGGAAGTCACATGACTTTCGTGACGTCAAAGTTTTCGAAAAGCTCCGTTTTCAAAATGTTTTCCGTCTACACTAAAACGCAAAGCCGGCATTTTCATATTCCTCCGGTTTGAAGAGCGTTTTCGAAAAGCACCGTTTTCGTGACGGATTAGTGTGGACGGTAGGCCTAACCGTAGAAAGAAAGTTGCATTTTCAAATTTGTACGGTGTGCCTAAGTTTAGAAACAATAGCATTTATAGTAGACTTATTGTTTTACTTGTCTTGTAGACACTGTGTTTTTTTCTTTAGGTTCTGGTGCATGGTGAACAGAATGAAATGGGTCGGCTAAAGGCTGCTCTGATTCGCGAATATGAAGACAATCCTGTGAGTTTGCTCTCTAGTTATCACCAATCTAGCTGTACGTTCTTGCATAGTTCTGAATTGCTGAGAAGTCGATTAGTAGTCCAGTCTCTGACCTCTCCCTTACCCACTCTGTATAGGGGTTTAACCCAGGCGGGAGAAGGAACCGCTTGGATCCAGTCCCATGAAGGGCGTGGAAGGAGAATTCAGGGACTGGATAACCAAATCAGATGTTCTGAAAGGCTGTAACGGTTAACAGAAGCTGTTTAATATTTATAAGTGACTACTGCCCATGGACGATGGTTTAAGCAGATTACAAAAATACGTCTTATGCAGCCTGAAGGGGTTGTCTCTAAAATTTCAATGACATCAAGTACTTAACAGTTATGTCCTTGAAAAGTGCTTAGATTTTCTTTGGCTAACACTATACAAGCCATGAAATTTGGTTTGTACACGTTCCGTCCTAAAATTTATATTTTTTTCCTTCTGTCTTCAGGATGCCAGTGTTGTAGTTCATAACCCCCCTAACACTCAGAGCGTAGAGCTCTATTTCCGGGGGGAGAAGATGGCCAAGGTAACACTCTCCCCATGACACTAATACTGAGAGCTTCGGCCGGGCCTTCCTTTTTACTTTGTAATGGTAATAGGACTGGATAGAGTCCAATTCGGTCTGTAATCATACGAGTGATAACAAAATTGTCCGATTTGTTTATCACAAGTGTGATTACAGACCGAATTGGACGACACGAAGTCCTATTATTACCAATTAATCGTAAAAACTACATTTTCCAATAACAGAAGAATAACCAAGTTATGAAAGAAGGGAAATTTGCATTTAAAAAACTGACAAACGAGGTGTAAATTGTTTCATGTCGCTCTGAAATAGAGATTGGTTGATTTAAACTTCAACATTGAATGTGATTGGTTGATTTAAACTACAACTTTGAATATGATTGGCTTATTGAACTGTCCAATAACAAACTGTCCACTAACCAACTGTCCGATAACAACTTGGGCAAGTGAATTAGTGGAATATATGAGTTTTTTAAACCAATCACAATCGAGGAAATTGTAATTCCTATGATTAGTAGCATTAAAAATGTTGCTTGGCGAGTAGAGCTCCTACTAAACTGTGATCAGGCGTTCTTTGTTTTCGCGTTGACAAAAAAGAACGCCTGATCGCAGGTTAATTTCGTACGGTCATTTGGGATGTGCATCTTGCCATAGTATCTGGGCTTGATTTACTCGAACTTCCATTACGCCATAGGATAAATTAACAAATGCCATTATGTGCTAGCTTAGCTTGTTGTTTGTTGTTTTGTGGCTCGTCACGCTTTCCTCCTGTGGGGGAAGGAAGATTACTTGGGGTGCCCATAGAGCGTCTGTGAAAGAGGCTAGAAATAGATCGGTGTGTTTCTAGTGAAACATGTTTACACATGAACTATAATGTTTCATAAAAAACCTAGTGAGCTGGTTGTGGGAGGTGCGGTGGCCTCATGGTTAGTGCACTCGTCTCCGGATCTAGCGAGGGTCCGGGTTCGAGCCCTGGCCGGGGATATCACGTTGTGTTCTTGGGCAAGACACTTTATTCTCACAGTGCCTCTCTCCACCCAGGTGTTTAAATGGGTACCGGCGTAGATAATGCTGTGGGGGTAAACCTGCGATGGACTAGCATCATATCCAGGGGGAGTAGAAATACTCCTAGTCGCTTCATGCTACGGAAGCCGGGCAAAGCTCTTCTTGATGGGCCACTTGGCTCGTATGCAGATTTCACCTAATGAGCTGGTGGATGTTTGAGATGGTCCTGTGCGTTTCTTTTCAGGTGATGGGAAGCTTAGCAGCTGAAAAACCCGAGCACGGGAAGCCTTTATCAGGAATTCTCATCAAAAGAGGCTTCAATTATCATTTGATCGCACCAGATGACCTTCAAAGTAGGTTTGCTCATATGCCTTCCTTAAAATCTTAGCGATTGTAATTTTTACGATAATTCCCGAAATTCTCGCGCGCTCATTGGCTAATTTTTATCGTCAATATGCGGACAGACACATGAATTTGAAATTCGTGCGACGCGTCAGCGAGCGAGAGCGGGCAATTCCACCATTTGTTATCGTAAAAAACAAATTGACGTCAGTTTTTCATGCGTCTGTCCTGTTATTGACGATGAATTTCGTCATCACATTGTCAAAGTAGCCTGCGGATCCACTTCAATTTGTTAATTCTCAACTTGAAGTTAATAAAACTGAGTGACTTTGTGAGGCTGACCTTCAAGTATTAGCCCAGGACATTCCATACTCTGGAGAATAACAGTATCTATACTTCTAGATACTTTGCCTCACAGCAACTGGGTTTGGTCGCTAGTTATTATTACACTTTGGACTGGACAGGACTTCCTTGAACATACATGTGCAGAAACTGAGATAGACATCGTTGAAATGTCTCGTTTTTGTCGTTGAAATGTCTCGCTTTAGTCGTCAAAACGTCGCTCAGCTAGATTCAAACAAATTTTAAACTTTATGGAAACAATTTTTTTTGTTCCATCTAGTATTTTATATGCTTGGTTACAATTTGGCGTCGGCGGAGGAGGAGGAGTTAACTAGGCGTAGGAGAAGATTTTTTCTCTTATGCTTATCATTTCGCTTTTCCTTGTTACATTCTATTCACAGATTACACAGAGCTCTCGACAAGTGTTCTCACGCAGGTATGATTCATTGAGGCCACCCCCCCCCCCCCCCCCTCCCGGAGGATTTTCAGAATTGTGAAATATACTTTGTGGTTCCGTAATCCTCATTAGCTGTTCATTCACCTCTCGCTGCTGAAATTTCTCTGTGTCGACTGTACTGTTTCTTTGAGTCATTTAACATTGCCTCGGTCGGGGTACGAGTTTGCTTCTAACTTCGGATTTAAAAAACAGAAAATCGTCAAACAAGTAATACCAAACCAACAAATGGATGAGGATGGTTTAGACTAGGGAAAATTGGAACGACAAACATGTAATAAAATATTGGCTCTACTTTTCAAGCTTCTTTGAGGCAAAAAGGGAACCTGTTCACTTCTGCATTCTATGCTGTACTGACCTTTGTTTGAATGTTGTTTTTGCTTAGAAGCAGACCGTCGCTTTCCATGGCGCCTTCTCTCTGCTTCTCCAGTGCATGGAGAACTTGGCTGGCGAAGTGGAACAACTCACGCTACAAGGTGGAAAACTTGCGCTTAAAGTGTTCAAAGCCATCACTATCATTCAGGAGAAAAGAAGCGTCGTTGTTGAGGTATTGGGTCTGTTTCTTGGTTCCTTGGTTCGCATCTTTTAGCAAACTCGAAGCCACGTGTATGTCTATGGCAAAATTCAAAATTTCGGGCGCGTGTATTTCTTCTAAGGAACAGGAAACGGAGGAACGTTGTTTCCTTAATACGTTAACAACGTTTTGTAATTAAAATAAAATCCTTAAGACCCGTCTCGCATTTGGCTCTGATGTTTAGTAAATTCTCAGCTCCGACTATTGCATTTCTAGCTTTTTGATAGGCTAAAAAACTCCGACTATGAGCCAATAGTCAGAGTTTTACGGCATATGGAAAATAGTGCGCCAAGTTTAAAAATTTTCCGCACGAAGTTTTCAACTTCAGCCCTCTATAATGGCCGAAATAAAAATCGGCGGCAAAACCCGGTTTGAGAATTTACTAAAACAATTATTCCATTCTCCCTTGTTGAATATGAAGTGATAATAACCAACTCGCGCTACGCGCTCGTTGGTTATTTTATCACTTCATATCCAACTCGGGCTCATGGAATAATTGGTATATAGTCTATACTCTTTTGTGAGAGGCGCGGTGGCTCATGGTTAGTGCTCTCGTCTCCGGACCGAAGGGTCCAGGGTCGAGCCCTGGCCGGGGACATTGTGTTGTGTTCTTGGGCCTCTCTCCACCCTTTACTCTCTCCACCCGGGTGTATAAATGGGTACCGGCGAATTTAATGCTGGGTATAACCCTGCGATGGACTAGCATCCCATCCAGGGGGGAGTAGAAATATTCCTAGTCGCTTTATACTACAGATATCGGGATAAGCTTCGGACTGATGGGTCTCCCACAAAAAAACGTATGGACTCGATGTTGTTGATTCTTTTTCTGGTTGTTCATTTCTAAGAGAACTGTGTTCATTTCAGTGGGTGGCGAATCCTGTGAATGACATGTATGCTGATGCCGTTCTAGCTGTGATTTTACAAGTTGAGTCCAATCCTACAACTGCTCAAGGTAACTGTTATTGTGACGCGACAACTTTATCGCACACAAGTTTTTTTATGGGTTTCTCGCGACCTTTTCGGCAATATGGCGGCCATTTTGAATTCTATTGTTTCAAGTAGCTTTTACGGGATGCTTGGGGGGCAAATGCGTACAAATTTGCCCCCTGAGCATCCCATAATAGCTTTTTGAATTAAAAGAATTTAAAATGGCCGCCGTATCGCCGAAAAGGTCCATTTCGAAGGACGTAATAGGCCACGTTCGACATATCAGTATTCTAACTTGGCTCCAAGGCTTTCAGTACAAAATAGCAAATTTGTGAAGTTTCTTTTGTCTCTTAATTCCCAAAAGACACTTAGATACAAAGGAAACACCTCCAAAATTAATATAGAAGTTTGTCCTGAAAGCCTCGAAGCCATGTTAGGATATTGTTATATCGAACGTGTTATGTTATCTTGATTTGAAACCTAGTCCAAGGGGACAAGACAGTAAAAATGCAATTATAAAACTTTAAATTCATTTTTATGTTGTAATACATTTATTTTGTGTTGCTTTGGCTTTGTGCCCTTTATTTCATGGCTTTTAGAACTTTTAGTTTTGGTTCACAATCATTAATAACCCTCAGCTCGTCGACTGACTTTTCAATGAAACTTTTTTTTTCGCAGCTGCTCGTGCTAAGAAGCCAGATATAAGCCAGTTTCCAGAAAGGTAAGACTGTTTTCTTCTTACTGGTTTTTCTTCTCGAAGCTACATACCATTCAAGATGCTGGCGTCTTCCTGGACTGTAGATAACTAGCCTGTTCCAAACTCCCTGTCAGAGGGGCCGATCGCCGGTAAACGCTGGCGGCAGACGAGCGGGATAAGCGAGGAGCGGGATCAGCGCCGAGCGGGATCAGCGACGAGCGGAATCTGGGAGAGAAAAGGAGAGGGCGGGAGAGCCTGGAATAGGCTAGTAGATAACTGATTCATATACTGGTGTTCCCTCTGTACCCCTTGACTGCTATATAGTCTCTCCACCCTTCGATGTAACTGGATACTGGCGGATTGTTAGTACAACCTTATACATAGCCTCTTTCAGGCGCGCGAATGAACAAGCAGGAAGGCTCTCTCTCTCTCTCTTTTATTTCGCTCCGCCGTTTTTTTTTTGCGCTGCGCCCCAGCAAACTCGACATCTGGAAGAGGATTCCTTATACAATGCAGAGATGTTACCTGTCTTGGGCTATTTTGTCCACAAACGTTCATTTTTTTTTGCTACGAGTTATTTTCTGCTAGTTCTCGAGAACGGCGGCGAAGCGGGCGCCAAAAAAGTTGTTGATAGAGAGTCTATAGACAGACTTGTCTTGGACAAGCGTCTCATCGAGGTGGAATAATATCTATATCTTTTTAGACGTTTTGGTGTGTAGTATCGCTGTATATTTTTACGAGTTGTGCAGTATTTTGACGAGCCCGTGGGGCGAGTCAAAATACAAACAACGAGTAAAAATATACAGCGATACTACACACCAAAACGTCTAATAAGAGATTTATTATCCAACGATTTCTTTTCCCAAAATTCTGACTTTTCAAGGTTTTGAACTTCACGCGGCCGGGAGGAATGAGACGAGTACAAATATCTGATATTTGTACTTGTTTCGCACGTTATTTGTACTCTAGGAAGCAGAGTTGGATAATAATACTCCTCATCACTTCATTCTACGGAATCGGAGCGCTGCATGTATAGCAATTAACCTGTAAAAAAGGACTTTAATGTACCGCGATATTTAGTAATAGACCGATGTGTTTGAAGTAAGACCTAAAAAAGTTGATTGTTTTTACTTGGCGCAACAGGTTGATGAAGCTTTTGAGAGGCACGTATGGCAGCGATGCTGTGATAAGAACAACTAAAGGAGATCAGATATCAGTGAAATTAGACGGACAGACAGCTGTGATCAACCTGGACACACTGGTAAGAGGATCATAATTTGTACTAGTTTATAACTAAATGTAGAGAAATTTTTTTTTTTGTCCATACATCTTCTGTAAAATTACAAGACGATGTATGGACAAAAAAAAAAAATTCTCTACATTTAGTTATAAACTAGTACAAATTTCTCCTATCGTGATTTTGGTAAATTCTGGTGCATTTTTAAGCATTAGTAGCTGGTTTTGCGAGCTCACCGAACTAATTTTTGTCAGATACCATACATTTCTTCTACTGGTTAACCCCCCAAAACGCAAGGGATTATGGGTGATGTGCAAGTAGCGAATTATGTTTTAGTGCGGGAGGCGCGGTGGCCTCAAGGTTAGTGCGCTCGACTCCGGAGCGAGCGGTCCGAGTTCGAGCCCTGGTCGGGGACAGTGTGTTGTGACAAGACACTTTACTCTCACAGTGTCTCTCTCCACCCAGGTGTATAAATGGGTACCTGCTATTTGTTGGGGAAACCTAACAAAATTGCGGGGAAGTGACCTGCGATGGACTAGCATCCCATCCAGGGGAAGTAGAAATACTTCTAGCCGCTTCACGCTACAGAAACCGGGATAAGCTCCGGCAGCTATGAGCCAGCCTTGGCTCCAAGGCTTCACTATGTTTTAGTGCGTTGTGATTTATATTTAAAGTTGGAAGGTGTCACTATTGAAAAATTCAATCGAGCCACCTTAAATTTAACTTCCTTAGCGATGTAAGGTGTTTTTTGTTTGCTTATCTCTACGCAGGAAGTGGGTTGCGCAGATGAAAGTTTACAGAACCACGTTTCCTCTGCAGTTAAACGACTTCACAACACCATGGCACCATGTCATGTTTGAAACTTCTTCTGCGCCTTCCAAGATCTGACAGAGCTCTCCTATCCCAAGCGGCCACGTTCGCTTGTGGACAAACTGTCGACATGTCTTATGGCAGAAAGAGACCTCTTCAAACTGCCAACCTTCTTTGTAAAATCGACGTTGCGATCGACACCAACTTGAAGCTCAATAGTTTACTAGGCCTTTTTTTATTTTCTATATTGATTTATATCAGTCTATTGCCCATGCCATTTTCATGAATTTTCGATATATGATAACCATTGGAAGAGCTCTCGATTCTAAAAAAAACACTTTGCCAACTTTTTCGTATTGACGTTTGCTACTTCATTGAGCTAAAAGCCTGTTAGTATTTATTTTTGTTATGTGTAGTGTAATCAAGAGTTGTAAGCACCTGCATCTGGTGAGTTATAGGGATTTGTTCCCCTTAAAATGTTTCAAATTAGCACGCTCAAAAATGCTTTCTCCCTCATTTTCTGGTATAAACGTTTTACGTGTACTTCGACAGCACCCCTCAGAAAACTAATAATAAAGTATCTTGTATCTGTTCGGCGTGGTTGAAACTTGTCTTTCCAAAATCAATAGTCCAAACGGCTGTCAATTCGACGTGTTGTCTGTCTTCCGTCGACAAAATTGGTAAATCCGCGAGTTACCAGAACCACTGTTTACGGAAATGCGAAGAATCCTTACACACATGCAGGAATGCAGTGAAGTCCTTCCATATCCTTGTGTCCACGTGACTCTGGTCACGTGTCAAAATCTAAAAGAAAATTGAAACGCTCTATTTGTAGAGCATGGGTTAGTCATATACCATGATGGCTAAGCCAAAGAAAACTCTTTAATTACATAATACATTGATGCAGTTTCAATGATTAACAGAATGATTATGAGCTCGAGATTTTTATCGCGTAATAGTTGAAAAGGGCGCAGCCCGAGTGAACCATCACGCATAGAAATTGGAGCGAATAATCTAATTGTTTTAGTATGAATCTACTAGTCGTTTAAAACTTTATCTAAGTCCTCTTCACAGACACTTCGAAAACGCCAAGAAGCGGCCGTCATTTGTTAACAAGTGCACACTGTTACGCTACTCACTATCTATCTCAGAATAGATAGTGAGTAGCGTAGCCAATCAGAGAACGCCGTTAGTGAATTTATACTAACAACTGTTCCTTGTATTTGGTCGTGTATTTAATAGACACAATGCAACCACTCGGAATGACCATTACCCTTTAGTTATCTTTCTTTTGGTGCTTTTCGAGTTCAACAGTGGAAAGCTCAAATCTGTTTCACGACCTTGTAGCTGTTCTTTGTAGCTGTGTCGTTTCCTTCACAAATTTACTTTGAGGACTGATTTGCCCACATTTGGGTTGGAATCCTTTCACGCCAAAGTTTTTTTTTTCAGACTTTACTTTCACAACTGCTTAAGTTGTGTGTATAACTGCGATGATCAATCATGTCTGCGGTAGCACGATGTTTGAAATCACTTCGTTCGGCAGTCTGAATTAAGTTCCACACGACTACTTAGCGCGACAGGCCATGCATGCCACGCCACATGGCAGTAGCGCGACTTGGCATCAAACGATGTGCTCTTGCCGTGCCGAACTGAATTTATAGCCTATTTAAAATAGTCTTCAGGAAAGCACACTTCTTCCAATCTTCGTCACGACTGATTTAACTTTGACGATTGAAAAACTACTGCCGTGCTTGCCACTGCCGGATCAAATTCATTTGAGTTCGGTACGGCAGAAGCACCGATATTGGAAACGGTCTAGATTTTCCCATCTAGACTGGCATCTAGACCGGTAAAAAAGTTGCGGTGAAAAAGTTGCAAACTAAAATGCAAAAAGTGACTATTTTCTTCTAACAGCATTTATTTACGGAAGTGCCAAAAAGCCTGATGAGAAAAAAGAAAGTGAAGAGGGTGAGCAAAGTTTGGCAGAATTAAGTTCAGCTCATCGCTGTTCTCGAGCCACATGCCAGTTAGTACAAACCAGTCATATCAAACGAGTTTGCCATATAATAAACATCTTATTAACCGAGCCTAGTCGGTCTGTATGGGAGAATCTTGACCTCGGTCGTGTGTACAGACCTCACTGCGTTCGGTCTATACTCACGACCTCGGTCGAGATTCTCCCATACAGACCTCCTGCTCGGTTAATAAGAGCTAAAAATTGACTTCAGTTTTCCATACGCCTGTCCTGTCTATATTGACAATGAACATCAGCCAATAGGTGCTCGAGAATTTGTGATGTTTTTGTAATATACTCAGATGATAAATGCCTAACTTTAAAGAATAAAACCTTAATACCAGAACCCCAGCATTTCATTTCTCGGTGCGAAATTAAAACCTATCGAGTCAGCCAAGGACTTGGGAGTCATATTAGGTCCTCATTTGACTTACGACCATCATATTTCGAAAACTGTCTCATCTTGCTTTTCTAAGCTATACCAAATTAACAGAGTTAAAGAAAGCTTTGACAAAGAGACACTTCAGCTGTTAATTACATCATTAGTTTTTAGCAAAATGCTTTACTGTTCAACCGTCTGGTCCGATACTTCAACTCAGAACATCAATAAATTACAGTCAATTCAGAATTTTGCAAGTAAAATCATAACGAATTCCAGAAAATTTGATCATGTGACTCCTTTACTACACCAGCTCAACTGGCTTCCTGTCAAACAATTATTGTATTACAGGGACGCTGTGTTAACTTACAAATGTTTTAATGGCTTTGCACCTAAATATCTGGTAGATAAATTTACTAGGCACTCCAGCATCCATACCCGCCACACTCGTAATCGCGACTTATTTCATATACCACTTTATAGAACTATGTACTACCGGCCAACGGACATTTGCATATAGAGGAACTAGTATTTGGAACAATTTAGAGAATGATATAAAGCAATGCGTCTCCCTGCAGTCGTTTAAGCAAGCTATAAAAGAGCAACTTTCAGAGCAATTCCTTTCATAAGTTTTTTACGCTTTGGTTTTTATTCTTACATTTCTTACTCATATTTTAAGTAGTTTAATATTTAATGTATTTAAATTATGGTAAATAGGGTCTGAAAAACCTCTTGAGGATGATTCTATTAAAGAGATTTGATTTGATTTGAATTAATAAGTTTCTGACTTTATACTTTTAGCAAGAATAGGCAAGATTCTTTCACCAAAAGGCACGTATTGCGGACCTGTCTTTTAGTTTTCGTAAAAAATCGGTTCGATTCGGAAAACTTCGGAAACGAGGCGAGGCTACAAAGGCTTACGACTTCTACACGAAAACAAAATATATAGGAAGCTCAAGGAAATGTTTTTTTCTCGCAGTTATGTACGGTTGTTTATTTCATCTCAGTAATATGTTTACAGAAATAGTTGGTCAACAACCGAAGAAAAGGAAACTTTTTAATGATGAACGAAACTATACATGGTTTTAACTGTGCCGAGAAGAGGATGTGTCCTTGAATTTCGTTCGTTCGCTTGATAGAGGTTCTTGGGTATACAATGAATCGCCAACTGAGCTCCTCACAGCCGTCACAGAAACCGCCAAGAATGAACGCAAATCAGCCAGGAGGGCCGACAAATGCCGACTTGGCGAGTATATTTGAATGTCCTGTATGTTTTGATTATGTTCTTCCCCCAATTCTTCAATGCAGTAGTGGTCATTTGGTTTGCTCGAACTGTCGCCCGAAATTAACATGCTGCCCAACATGTCGTGGACCCTTGGGCAGTATCCGAAATCTGGCGATGGAAAAAGTAGCCAACACGGTGTCCTTTCCTTGTAAGTATGCTTCAGCCGGTTGCGAAGTGAACTTGCCACACACTGAAAAACCGGAACACGAAGAATCCTGCGAATTTCGACCGTATTCTTGTCCTTGCCCCGGGGCTTCTTGTAAGTGGCAAGGATCACTGGACTCGGTGATGCCTCACCTTATGCACGCGCATAAATCTATCACAACTCTACAAGGAGAAGACATCGTTTTTCTAGCGACTGATATAAACCTTCCCGGAGCTGTCGACTGGGTCATGATGCAATCTTGCTTTGGCCATCATTTCATGCTAGTGCTGGAAAAGCAAGAGAAAATCGAAGGACTCCAACAGTTTTATGCCATTGTTCAGTTAATTGGGACACGTAAACAAGCAGAAAATTTTGTATATCGACTTGAATTGAATGGAAACCGACGACGGCTGGCCTGGGAGGCTACTCCGAGAAGTATCCACGAGGGAATTGCATCTGCTATCTTAAACAGTGACTGCCTTGTGTTCGATACTAATATCGCTCACTTGTTTGCTGATAATGGAAATCTAGGAATCAATGTTACCATCTCGATGGTCAGCTGAAAGTTGTTGGTACTGTCCTTTTCAGTCTGAACAATGTAAATCAATTCTCCCTACCATTTTTTTTGCACTTTTATTCGTACACCGGGTGAATTTTGTTTTCCATCTGCATTTGGACTTACACTCAAGAAAAAAAAAAGTTGACTTGATGTCTTGTTGGATGCTTTCGGTACACCTGTAAGTATAAAGTACTTCATAAAATTATTTAGAAATAAATTATGCTAATTATTTCTAATATCTTCATATATCTCCATTAGTAGGGAACCATTATAGCTTTTTCAAATGCTTATGTACATGTACATGTACATGTATGGCAGAAAACATACTGTCCTGGCCATATTTTACTTCTCAAACTGGCTTAAGAGGAGAACTTTCCACAAATTGAATGAAACACATTAATTCCAGTTTTACTCCTGTAACTGTAACTCCTCTGAAGGAGGAGTTACAGTTAGATTTGATACTCAGATGACCTGAGAGCTACTAATATGGATCCCTGCATTTATCATTCAGTCAGATATTTTGGAAAACCCCATATTGTAAACAAAATTTTAACCTTTGAAAGGCATGTTAAATGTTGTGTGATTGACTTCTCGTGTCATTGTTGATAAAAATCACAAATTTCTAAAGCATTTTACAATGTCTTAACCTAGTGAAATAAGAACCATAACAATAGACCTTTTTACCGATACGGCGGCCATCTTGAATTCCGAGGAAATTATGGGATGCCCAGGGGGCAGATGAGAAATAATTAAAAAGAATACTGTGGCGTGATAACTTTTAACAATAATTTTTCGATAACCATGGGAACAACTGCCAAATATCGTGACGGAAAGATGTAACGCTTGTAATATTTGTTATGGAATATGAGAGACAAGCAGTAAAAATTATCCTGAAAGCTGTGTATACGATAAATTTTCCAGCGATTGCCCCCTCGGCAGCCCATAATTTCTCAGTCAAAACAATAGAATTCAAGATGGCCGCTGTATCGGTAAAAAGGTCTATTGGCCTTAACCCTTTCCCCCCTAAGGTGAAGCTGTTTTTCCCATATCATTAAATAAAGACTCTCTGCTTGTGTACGATACTGTATTTACGATATTAAATACTGCTCCCAATTATTAGGACTGCATATAGACTGCATGTATGAGTAGTCCCTCTCTCACTTAGTCTCTTGCACGTGACCCCAGTTTTTTGTCCCATGGCTTTCTTATCGCGCATGACAAACTAAAGAGAAAGATGGTTTACTTGTAATCTGTGCTGCATATAGCATCATCAGCTATGAAGGGGGTAGTTATTTTGTGAGAAAATGCTTAAAAATACATGAAAATGAAAAAAAACATAAGAATGTGTCAACTTTCAACAATCTTAGGTATACCCATAAACTATAGGTTATTTGGCAGCTGCTGGTGCGTAGCTTGATCTGAAACAGGTCTCTCATTGCATGTGCATCTTGAAAAACATTGAAAATGTGTTGGGCTGGTCAACCATGTCTTAGATTGGAGGGATCACAATCCTGTCTTCAATGAGCAGATATTCACAAGACAATTTTCATGACAACAATTCATACAAATCTATCAAATATTTGCAAAGTCATCACACTGTGTGCCATAGAATACACAATTTTAGTTTCAAAAGGAATGGTTGAGTAGAAGTGCAGATTTGTGTAGGTGTGAATCTAACTTAAATAATCGGGCTTCATGTACCTAAACTTCCACACGATGCAACTTACAGTAATGAAGATTTACATATGCTGAGTGTATTTATAACTTGAAATCAAGTTTTAACCACAATTTAGTCGTATTATGGTTTATGAAAGAAAAAAGTAAAGTATTTTGGTGGTCAGTATTTCTCAATTTGAAGTAGTCCTTTTTTTCTTTTATTAATTTCCAATCTTGAAGCTGGTTCATTCTGCTCCATGCTTAACCTATAGTAAAAACCATTTCCAATGACTGACTCTGGAAAGCTGGTATACTAACTTAGAACAAATGCCCTTTAACAGAGGTCAAGAACTACTGGCATTGACGTATTCAGGACATAAACAAAACCAAGGAATGGACTTCAAACAGACCAACTTAATTTGACTAACAATTGGCGGATTGAAACTTACCACAACCGACCAATGACTGCTGACAAACTTTACACAAACCATCATTGCTAAACTGACTAATCACTTTCAACAGACCAGAGTTATAACATCATTAACTGACAAACACTTTTCACTTGACTCTGAAGATGACTGCCACTCAGTTAAAACATCAGTCACCAACAACAGCAACAGTTCTTTTCAGAACTACCCTCGCCCAGACGATCACTGTATAAACTATTGTCGTTTGTCTGTTGACTCGCCCTACAGGCTCATCAAAATAAGCCACAACTCATACAAATATGCAGCAATACTTAACAAATAAAGAAGCCTAAGCCGTGTGACAAATAAAGAAGCCTAAGCTGTGTGATAAAACATGACGGGCATTCAAGAACTCAAGAGAAATGTAGAAAACACGAGCCGCAGGAAAGTGTTTTCTGGAGTATTCTCAAATGTCTGGAGTGTTTTATCACAATGTAATACATGGATTAGGCTTCATCATTGCTTTATGATGTAGATTTTACGCCCGCAAAACAATAAAACGCGCTTTTTCACTGTTTTATACTCTGATAAAACATGGGTTTTCGACCAATCAGAGTGTGTG
>OZ026602.1:24612054-24659554 GCA_964020085.1 Micromussa lordhowensis | reverse complement strand
CTCCGGCATATTTACACTGATTTGCGTGTACAACATTTACAAGCTCAAGTGGCAAAGTTGGCAGGGACCCCGAAAATAGTTCTCCAACTCCTCCTGAGACAGTTTCTAAGGATATGACTTTCGTAATTCTTGGTGCCCACAGTCATTACCTACGTTAGTTAATCCAATGTTACAGTTTGTTCATAGACTTGCAGTCCTTTACTGTGCACTCTTCATGTTTTTTTTAGTGCTATATTGCAGAGAATTTATAGAGATACTCTAGTCTGGCAAACAGATCTGATCGAATAGAGAAATTTTCTTTATGAATCAGGGGCTTGTCTTTTGCCATTTCTGACAACTAAGCAAACGTCCTTAATTTATGGAAAACACTCTCTCGTACTGCAGTTCACACATAAATCAAAAATTTTCGTAAACTGAAGAGATTTCACATAGATGGAATTTAGCCCATCATGCCACTGGTCACAGGAGAAGTACTCCAAATTTCAAGAGACGACGATAATCGATCAAATAATTTTTCTGAGTGGCTTGATTGAAGTAGGGAGTTTTTCTGGTATCAAAACAATGTAAAGGTTAATGGTGGGAAAAAAATATATTGGGAGGCTGGGAGGGGGGGTTTGATTCTTGCCCCCATTCGATTATCTCGTCACTTGAAATCCATAGTATTCCCCTATGGCTCACTGGCATGGTGGTTTGCTTCCTTTAAAAAAACTTGACTTAGGGAAAGGGGTCCATTTACTATCCAGGTCCCAGTTGTTGAAACATTAGCTAGCAAATAGCACTTTATTCATAAAATGCTTGGGGGGAGGGGGCCACTCAACAAATGTTTACGTGAGGAGGCTCTGCCCGGAGGTCCAACCCCTTACCCTTTATATACCATTTTTCATGTAAAGGGCAACCCTTTCACATAGCTTCCAGGGCTCCCCCAGGAAAATGTATGACCATTGCATTATTCAGTGGGTGAAGATTTATGCGAAGATGGATGGAATTATCTATTGTTTGAACAAAAAGGGCCAGATGGTGAGCTTTTTATCCCTTTTAACTAACACTAAACTACAAACAGTGATCATCACTAGCTGGCTTAGGTAAATGTGCTATTCCGCTTACGGATTCCCTAAAACACCTTAGCCTCCCTGGGCCTCATTTCAGTCATTCCGCTTTCCATTTGGTGACAGCAATAATGATCATCTTACAAGAATTTATGAGGAACTAATTTCATATTACTGTTTCAATTTATATGACCAATCTTCCCCGTTTTACACAGCTGGGATTTTTCTTTGGTACACCAATCAATCCCCAAGAAAATATGAAAGGTTACTGTAAGTTTTTTTTATTCTAGAAGGTAAATTATGTTAAAAGTTACAACCAAAGCTGAAAAATGGAGGGACATTTAGCTGGGTTCACCATTTCAAGCTTGTATATATAAGAAAATTACCCTAATCATTTCTTCTGGAAGCTGAAAACAAAATCCTAAGTGTGTCTATCCATTAATTCGCATGTTCTTAATCCAGAAAAACTCTACTTTGAGTCTATTTTCCCATTGAAGTTTTATTTAGAAAATAGTGGCAAGACAGATGTAAAAGTATTAGTAAGTCAGATGTGATGTCAACATGTGAATAAAGAAGTCAGTAAAATCCCATACAACACTTTATGGTACATATCATTCATGTGGCTTTAATCTCAAACTCAAAATTCAACAAAATGAAAAATAGTTACAACACTCTGGGACACAGATCCAGAGAAGCAAAGGTCATGACATATGAACTTAAAACAAATTAAATTGGACCTGATATTAATTTTGGAAGACAAAAATAGATAGAAAAAGGAAATACAGTAGAGCCTATTAACTCGAACTCTACGGGTGAAACAAAAAACAATTTGAGATAGCGAGGTTTCAAGTTAACGGGGTTGATGGCACAATTCAATTTGCCACATTAAAAATCAATAGTTGGTGATTTTTTAGCACTTCAGTGTTTAGTGCACTGTAAATTAAAGTTATTTTATAAAAATGGTAATTGGGCATTTTTATGATAAAATGTGATTAGTTCGTTGCACCAATCAAACATCAAATGTATGTAGTGTTGACCATACTGTTAGTTTTAGTGTTTTTACCGATTATAGAAAAGAAGAGCTAATGGGATGGCATCCACGTGCAGTTACAAGAGCCAGAGCTCGAGTTATCGGGGTAAATTGCAGTGAATTTTTGACCAAGGGAAAGGAAATTTAGTTCGAGTTGGCGGCAAAATCGGGGTATCCGAGTTAACCGAGTAAAAATGACTGAAAAGTGAGGTGAAATCCAAGGGAAATAGCACTAAGTTTGATTTAGTGGGAAGTTCGAGTTATCCGAGTTCGTGTTATTGGGGTTCTACTGTACTTACAATATATGAAAGAGCAGCGTTTACTAGTCCACAGGTCTTAAAAGAAGAAGAAGGAGAAGCAGTTCTAACTGTACTGCCAGCAGCTGAGTACTTGAACTGGAGGAACATGATCACACGGAGAAGCGTGAATTATCGGCAATCTGTCCTAAATGTTGCATACTGCTTTTCAGGTACTTCTAACTGTACAGAAGGGCTTAAAAGAAGATCAAACAGGCATCCTTTCCACTTTTTAAGCCTCAGACTCTGTTCTCAGTTTCCACGAAGAACCTAGGGAGCCACCATTTTTGTTTTGGAAGGAATAAACCAATGAGAGCGCACGTATGAATGCGCAATGTAATGCACCAATCAGTGATCGTTTTAGTTCGCTGTGTGCCAGGGTCTTCTACCGACGATCCGCCATCTTGAAAATCGTCGAGGAGAAGGCCCTGGGGACGAGGTTGACGCCTGACTGTTTTGGTTGCCGCCATCTTTTCGTTATCGGCGATGAGTTTTTGTCAAGCCTGTGGCACTAAAATTTTTGAAAATGCAAAGTACTGTCACAATTGTGGAGCGGTAGCAGACTCATTTCAAAATGGTAAACCTAAAAAAAGTCGCTTTCAATCATTAAAGTGAATTTTGTGCGCCTTGTTTGACGGTGTATTTAATTGTTTTGTCCACTCTGTTTCATAGACCCCGAAAGGGAGATTATTGAACACTATTTTCACCTTGGATACAAATATGATGTTATTGTCAGCTTTATGAGAAGCAGGCATGATATATGCATGGATGTGCGAACACTCAAACGTAGGCTTGCGATGTTCCAAATTATCCAGAAACGAAAGTTGGAGAAATGAAGAAGAAGTAAAGAACCTCATAAAAGAAGAAATGCGAGGACTACTATACCACGCTCATATGACCGGTAACCAATCAGGAGCCGAGAAAGACAATAGGCTATTGTTTCGAGAACAATAGACTCTATTGTTTTCCAAATCCAAGATGGCCGCCACAAATTTCAACCAATCAGGAGGTGAATTAAGAATTCAAGATGGCGGTACCCATGAAAGTCGGCCATGTTGGAACCTCAACGGAGGACTGGAATCGGTCTCACAGATTTCCATGGCGACACAAATCACGTCAGGGTTTCCGCAAAAATGTCACGCAACTTCAAAATCCATGGGACTAACTTTGATAAATAGGAGTTTGTTTTGGGCGAGAAAAGGCCTGAGATCGGTCTTATCATATTTTTTTCCCCTAGGACTCGAGAATTAATCTAGACACATGTAAATCAAGTGAGAAACAACTGTATTTATAAAAAATATCCTAATTCTTTACAAGAGGGACCTGTGTCCACTCCCTTAGTGGGAATACGCCCATAATCATTTTTTCACAATAAATGTAAATCATTAGTGAGTGTCCAACGTGGTGTGTGCGCTGACGTGAGTGGCTTGGGAAAACTATTTACATGAGCGCTTGTGAAATGAAAGCTTCCAGTTGTTTGTCGTACTCCATCGTGAGTTGTCATACTTGGAAATAAAAAATACTGAAGTATTTATACCTTTCAGGGCTTATCGCTCAATCAACTTGTTGTGTGCTTTGTTGCCGCTATCCTTATTCAAAATACTGTGCGCTTTATTCCATATAGGATTAAGTGTACCCCCTTATCCCCCGAACTGTGCCGGTGAGACTGAAAAAATTCTTATAATTTTTGTTCTTGTTGACTCGCTGGAGTTTCAAAGGAACGAATCGATTTTTTTCTAATTCTCGAATCGTTTTACGTTTCTAAATGTGATCAGAACTTTTTTACGCAGCCCTTAATCAAATTGCCGCGCACTTACGCATGCTTAGAAGCTAAACATAACATCTAAGATATTTCAAACAAACATTCGCGCTTGAAGTATAGATCAGACAAACATTGCAAATCGCATCGCTCCTGATTCAACATCCGCACAAATTATAGTTCGGTCTAAGCGGTTCTCTAACAGTGGCAAGAATAATTCACTTACATCAACCATAGTCGTTTCAAATTTCTCCAAAGCGATGCTCAGCTCTTGATCACTTAGTCCCATAGTCGCCAAGACAGGAATCCGAAAAAGTGTGTCCAACTTCGTCACAAGTAAAATGATTTTGCTCAGTCTGAAAGACTTGTATATAAAAACGTGTATCCAATGAGAAGATGAGGGATAGGGTATCCCACACAACACGTGGTTAAGAACCATTGTGAAGACGGGGGATAGGGGGGTATACCTATGTCATGAAATTGTTATAAACAAAGCAAAGAGTCTGATACATAATTATGACGTTTATTGAATAATAACATCATGAAAACCAAAGAGAGAATTGATTACAACTTTTAAAAGTCTTGACCGTCGTACAACTTTAAGTCTTGACCGTTCCACAAAGTGTATCGCTGGGAACTAGACTCCTTTCTAGTTGCTCAGACTCTTGGTCCCAGGCCTCAAAACGCACGATATTCTGACCAATTTTTCTTTGTTTTTGGTCACGAAGTCTTTGCCTGATCTGTTCCTTATTCTTGGCATAATAAGATCTCCAATATTCGTTGATCCGTTCCCTGTTGTTTTTACAGTATTGGCTTCGGTAATTTCTGATGTGTTCCTTGTTTTGTTGACAATAGGCTCTCTGGCTGCTGGCGAGCCTTTCCCTGTTGTTTTCATACCACCTTTTACGACGTGATTTGAGAATCTCAGCGTTCTCGGTACGATATCGTTTTTGCCGGGCCAGGATATGCTCTCTGTTCTTTGCATAATAGTTTTTATGGTAGGCTAGCTTTCCTACAAACAACTATCTTGTTCTATCTTCCCCGACCGTTGATTGGAGCAATTCATCTTGTGTGGCGTCTTACAAATAATGATTAAAACTCCAAAAATCACAAACTCTTATAAGAGTCACATGGCCAATTCAGTGTATCACACTAAGGTAAAAACTTCCCCTTCCGCTACGTCTTCGTCGTCGTCATCATCGGGGAGCAATTTCTTTTTCATTTGTCTGTTCAACAGGAATTTCCGTTTTGCCACTGCCGACTCGGCCGCCTCGTCAAAATCCATGTCATCTTCCTCAATAAAGCGTCGAAGAGTCTTCATGACTTTACGGTGTATTGCATCGTGTTTGATATGGTGAGTCCATTTTAGACGCTCTAAATAAGTTCTTCGTAGCCTTCTTCTACTTACAGGTAACAGGGCATTGAAAGCGACATTTTCGGCATAGTGTTGGGATTTTCCTCTATCCAGGAACTGTTGGACTTCTTTCAGGTAGGTTTCTTTGAGATCTTCTCCGACTTTTTGACGTAACGGGCGCCACGGATCCGGTTCATCATCGTCGTCCGCTTCTTCTTCCTCTTCGGAGCTGCTAGTCTCTTCCTCTTCCGGCTCCTCTTCTTCCTGTTCCTCTTCTACCTCTTCTTTGTCTTCTTGTTCTTCTTCTTTTCATCATTGTTTTCTTCCACGGGGCCAAATATATCTGTTGAAGGAGTACGCATGGTTCTCGTCGTCCTTCACCAAAGACAACGTGCTTCAAATGAGCCGAAACGCTTGAAGTGATGTTTTGTATATCATTTTTGCTCGGTTATCAAACATCCTCTTTCTTAATTCTTCGATGCCAGCGCGGGTATCCTTCGTGAGTCAAGAGGTGACTAAACACGCGTTTCCTGTCGTCACTGGCAGGATGTAAATCCAGGACCGTGTACCCGAATGGTCGTTCGGTCACTTTTTGATACACGTCCATCATGTTTTGCCAACAAGTGGGAAAAGCTTGAAGCAGTAAATTCCTCATCCCTAATTGATCTCGTGGATTTTTGAAGGCTATGACATAGTGAGCGTTCCTGGAAATACTCTTTGCGTATTTCCCTGGTGGAAACATGTCTTGGCACAAGTACAACACGGTGATATTTTGATGATGTGAATGTTTGGTGAATAAGTCCAGCAACTCTTTGTCTTCACCTCCCTCGAACATCAGATCATCTAACACAAGTAAACCACCTTTCGGAAACCATTTTTGCAAATGGAAGGTGGTAGGAACCCCTTCGTGAAATTGTATGCCAGCGTCTTTCATGTCTTGGAATCCATGTTGCCACACCCCGTAGCAATAATGAATCGTGGGAGGAGGGCTTACAAACAATTCTTCCAAGTGATCCAAGAGTAACGACTCGGTAACACAAGTCTTGCCACAACCAGAAGGGCCCACGACCAAAATACTAGAGGGTGTCTTGAACCGAAACGCTATTCCCCTCTCTATGCCATTTGGAATCCCATTCTGTTTTTCAGTAGGAAATGCGATCTTTGGAGCATCCACTCGTGTTATTGCCGTTGACGATGGGAGGTCTACCAAAGGGAGTTTGTCGTGACCATTTTCAATTCGCTTCCAACAAGTATACTTCTCGTGATGTCTTTTACTACCAGCACGAGTAAATGGCTTTTGACAGTAACAGCATCGATGTGACATAATTTGCACGTGGTCGACTCCTTGGGGAAAATTGTTAAGCGCACAGAAAGCATCAGTAATCACTACGGAAATAAAACAACTGAAGAACGTTGTGTTATACAACTGTTAATATCGTCGGAGGTGACTCTGCAGAAAATACGCAGCTATTGCAGAAAATACGCAACTACTGCAGAAAATGTGCAGCTATTGCAGAAAATCTGCAGGTATTGCAGAAAATATGCAGCTTTTGCAGAAAAGCTGCAGGTATTGCAGAAAATATGCAGCTATTGCAGAAAATCTGCAGAAAATCTGTAGGTATTGCAGAAAATCTGCAGGTATTACAGAAAATATGCAGGTATTACAGAAGATCTGCAAGTATTGCAGAAAATCTGCATATTTTCTGTACACGAGGTAATAGCGTTTGTACACCATATAATGCGTAAACTACCCTATATAATGACAAAACACTGGTTATAGAATGACAAAATGTAGGTATAATGGAAAAATCAGTACATATAATGACATAAGCACCACATATGGTAGCAAAACCACAGCATATAACAACAAACGTACTGCATATAACAACAAAAGCACAGCATATAACATCGTAAATAGTACATATAATGAGAGAAGTACCGCATCTAATAAAAAAAGCACTGCATATAATGGCAACTACACTGCACATAATAAAGCAAATTGACATAAGACAGTCCTGGCGTTCCATAGAAGGGTCGCTCTCTCTTTCAGGGAAGAAGGTCGTGATTGTTTCTACGGAAGAGCTTCATTTCTACGGAACGGGCACACCTTTTTATTAGGAGGTCAAGTGATTGTTTGTACCGAAGAAGCACTCGACAGTCCACGGAACGATCGCAGATTTTTAAGGAACGATCTTTCATTTTTGCAAAGAACAGTTAGATTTACACAGAACACCACTATATTTTTCAAAGAAGGATGGCATAATTTTAAAGAAATAGTTACATTTTTGTTAGAAAGCGATGTCCCTTCTGGGCCACCGTAGTTCTCTGATTGGCTACGCTACTCACTATCTATTCTGTGATAGTGAGTAGCGTAACAGTGTGCACTTGTTAACAAAATGACGGCCGTTTCTTGGCGTTTTCGAAGTGTTGTGAAGAGGATTTAGATTAAGTTTTGAACGACTAGTAGATTTATACTAAAACAATTAGATTATTCGCTCTCAATTTCTATTGCGCGATAGTTGACTCAGGCCGCGTCCTCGTCAACTATCACGCGATAGAAATCTCGAGCTCATAATCTAATTGTTAACTCGATAGCCAGGAAACACGGCACATGTTTTCTATTTCTTAATTAGATTCTATCACTGTAGCGTTTGCCACATTGTGGAGGCTTATGGTGGTATAATTCACCTGCTGTTCAAATGATAAAGCAAGTCTTCTGAAACGCATTCAAAAGTGAAACATGGGTGTGGTCATCTTACAACAGACTGAATTAAGGCACTTGGTTTTCCTGTGACTTATAGACTTGGAGGAACGTTTCTCCGACAACTAGATATAGTTTGGTGACCCTGTTTACTCACCACCTTGAAAAGCACACTCCTTAAAGAGTTTCGAACCCGTGCTTCTGTGAAGTGGTGGTGTGGATTTGTTTTGTGGTAATCCAGAACATATGGCAAACTTAGTGAGGAATCTGCACGCCCAAGGCAAGAAGCTAGTAGTAACATTTCCGCACAACGATTCACCGCTTTGAAAACAGCCGTGTGCGTAGCTATTCAGGGACCACGCAGGGGGTGGGGCTGGGGGGCTTTAGCCCCTCCCACTTTTGATGAAGGACGGAGAATTTACCCGTTAAGATGATATTTTAGCCAAGATCAAGCTGCTTTCTAAAGCCGCAAAGTGTATGATAAGTGAAATCATAACCGTTTGTAAACTACTTCTTGTAAATCCAGCAACCAGTACAGCAGGCGAGAGATCCTTTTCTTCTGCTCGGAGACTGAAAACGTGGTTACTCTTGACGATGAATTGCTCCGCAGGCTACGATGAAGCCGCCATGTTCTCTGAGCACAGGATACCCATTTTTGGGTCACGTGATTGAGAGAGGGCAACCTCGTTCCAAGTGTGTGTCTCCTTTAAATTCTGCGGCTGATCAAGTGACCACTCGGATTCTGGGTGGGAAAAATCTGTTGGGCGGGAGGGGCGGCAGACTGTTTTGGTTGTTGCTACGATAAACTTTGAGGGTTTCAAATCCTCGAGCAGTAGCTAAAAATCGGGGTTCAAAGTCGAATTTTGTCAATGACGAATGCTACATTATTCATGCCGTCTCCACACACTTAAAATTTGGATACGAGTACAAGATCGAGTACGAGAACAACTCATTCTAGTTTGCAGAGTTTAACATAACCACGTCACATACCCATCTCATTCCATGAGCTACCCTCTCTACCTAAAACCAACATGAAGAGCAACGACTCTAGAAACGTCACTGGTTTGAAATTCGAAAATCGTACTCGTACTCGTTCTTGCACTCGTAGTCCAATCTAAAGGCCCCTAATGAAGCCGAAGAGAGCACAAACCGACTCGAAGTACGTCACGTACCGAATCGAAGTGAAACCAGTGGATCAGTGTGTTGAATCTTTGAATTCGGAGGAAATTTATTTTCTTCTCTGTGCGGTATATATATATTTTGGATGTTAAAAAGTATTTCTGTCACACGATTAGCCGAGTATTCTGTCTTGCATTCGATTTACAGAAATGCAAAATGATTTACAGGCCCACACTTATATTTCATCAGCCTGGTTAGCTCAGTTGGTAGAGCGCCATAGTCCAGTCAATATATTGATAAGACCCATCACAAATTGCAATAGAATTTATTTCTTCACTATCCATCTCAGAAAAGTGTCCCGATCAAAAGTCTAGAAAATCTACGAAGGGTAAGTGACTTCATTTTTTACTTATACATCATACCTCTATTGGTACAGCATGAAAACGAGGCTACATACAATAACCTACTCTTAAATGTATTTCTTTTATAGCAAATTTACTAATGTCATTCAAACAAGAAAGATAATGATCCAGACATCCTCACAAGTTCTAATTCAACAGGGCAGGACAAATGAATCACGAATTATAATCCTTTTCCCCAGTACGTTTCTAATTTTACAAATAAGCCTTTAAAGATCAGCATGGGAACAAGACTAAATACAAAACAACTTTCCTCGTTTACTTTTCACTGATGGAAACATCACCGGCTTAATTGAAATAAAGTAAAGCTATAATCTAGACACCTTAGCAGACAGTGTCAATTTGGAAGAATGCATGAATCATACATCATCATCATCGTCATCATCTTCACTTTCACAGTCATCCGGCTGGACAGAGTTGGTGCAACCTGAGCCTCTACACTGACCACAAGCAGTTGAACACTCTAGGTTGTGTTTTCTGCAGGTACATCTAAGGCTGCTGCAGTCTGTGGAGCAGTGGCATCTCACAATTTGAAGGAGGGCTTGAGGTGCTGGAGGTAAGTGTGTCATGATAGGAAGAAGCAATCTTTCACTAGCCTTCCATCCCCATTCTTCTGCTGACATGGTTTCTCCAACCCCCTTCCACTGTTGGACTTGAATGTACACACGTAGGCTGTGATATCTCGCTGCTGCTGATGTAGGAGGTAAGCTCTGTGGCTGAACTTGCGAAGTGTTGGTGGCTACCTTTTCGCAGTACCGTCGGTATCGAAGAGAATCCAGTCCTTCGTCAGACTTGCCATTGTAAACACAAACCAGTGCCTTTTCACCCGCTGCGACAACATCCTTCTTGGAGGCAGATGTGTTGTTGAACACTTGTGCTTGATCTCGAAAATGCTGGCTGGCGAAGAACTTCTTCAGTGAGACGCCCTTACCAATACCATAGAGGCAAGAAGTGGTATCACATCCAAGGATTGCATGGATGAACAACATGTTGCTGCATACCTCTTGACCAAGCTTCTCCTTCAGCACTTTCATGTTCCAGACCCGCCGTTTTATCGAATTGGCCTTTGGCTCAGGCTGAAAGAATAACTCAAATGCATCCAATTCCGTGTGATAGCACAATAGGATAAGAAGATCGGTGTCATCCCCGACAAGCACGGTGTTTATCCTTCTTGCACTTTCCACAGATGTCTGTACTATGAGGAGATCAGCATCTGCTTGGGAGTGACGTGTTTGGCAATTTCTCTTCTGCAGATAGCTGCTCAGCATATTGATGAAGGATTGCTTGTTGGTTGAATTTGACAAGAAGTGATCTTTCTTCATGGTAACTTTCATATCATCAGAAAATGTGACGGTTGTCCCCGTTTTCCCTCCTGCTCGCCTCTGCTGTGTCATATCCTTTGTGGAACTGCTAGTGTAACCATCAAAGACAACAATTGCTGCACCATACTTCTGAGTCACGTAGTTGCAGTACAAATCACAGATGTCCCTATATGTAGGGAATCCACGTGGCCACGGGATCCGATGAAGAAGCGCACCACCATCCAACACATATTGGACTTCACCGGTTGGCACAGCAGGATCGGAAGGCAGCTTGGCCCAGATAGCATCTGCTAGTACTGGCTTTTGTGGCTGAAGCAGCATTAACGAGGAATCAAATAGAGCTGTTGGATAGCTACATAGCTCATGCTGGAACATGGCTTCCATGTCATCCAGTGATTTACTGGCAATAATCAGACGCTGAAACAACAGCTGCGGATCCACCTGGATCTTCTCTCCATCAATTTTAACAGATGACTTTGTACTAAGTGTGATGACCTGATTACTTCTTTTGAACTTGAATTCCACAGCTGATTTTCCTGTCATGGATTCTAAGATGGTCTGTCCGATCTCCTTAGCATTTTCCACGTTCACGGAACTGTCAGCATGGACGCCATTCATGATGTTCATACTACTTCGCCATTGTAATATCTTTTTTTTTTTTGACTTTGCGACTTGTAAGATGTACTGTTTTAATTTAAATAAAGATAAAAAGTATCACGAAAAAAAAAAAAAATTCATGATGTTCATCAGATCTTGATGAGGTGTGAAAGGGTTTCTTTCTGCCAGAGAAAAGATCAAACTCTGGGTGTCCTTCATGTCGCGGGCTTGCCTGGACTTGGACATATCCTTGTTCTGCTCGCCTGTGCTGTAACTTACACCGGTGAGGTCCAACATGACTCGATTCATCTCGGCACAGGCAGGCATGGAGAGCAACCAAGTCAGTCGCTGTCTTTCCGTCATCCCACGTCCTCTTGTAAGACCACCACTTGTCTTAACGCTTCTCATTAGCACTTGTTCAATCACAAGATCTGTCGAGAGTCCTGCCCACATGCGGTTGCTTCTTCTAACTACATGGAACCCAGCTTCAAATTTCCTGTATACATCTGGATGTTCACTCTCAAGGCTGTTCATGGATTGCAAGTACAATCTGGCACTTTTAGCATACAGATTGTGCCCTGAGGCAGCCAGATAGGGAAGCATCTCTGACAAAGCTTGTAGATGGAGTCTCCAATTACCGGTTCGCTCAGCCTTTATGAACATGCGAAGGATGTCTACCATATCCATATACTGCAGCCAGAGCGATGCTGTGCGGTCGTCCTTCATGAAATCCCTCTGTTGTTGGAGATGGCCTTTTATCCTGTCTAGAACATCAGCTGCACTAATTTCTTCTGCTGACTTTTTTTTGTTTATTAACTCATCATACAGGGCACGAGCTTCCTGAAGGTCAGGATTCTGTCTGGGATCTGCAGTAGATGGCGTGTTTGATGCAGCATCTTCATCTTCATCTTCATCTTCAGCTGCCGTTGACTCATTTGGCGTATCTTGCATTCCTGAAATGGGAACTGTCAGAGCTTTGGATAGCATGAGTGTGTTAAGAGCTGCAACTACAAGAAGATGTGCACGCACTGCTCGAGCGATAGCTTTACCAGTAAAGATGTGCTCCACTGCGTTTGGTGCATAAATCATCTCTAAAAGCTCTTTTAATCCAGATCCTGCCATGAGATTGCCAATGCAGACAAGAAAACTCATCTCAGTATGGAATCCACCAACACGCAGGACTATTTCAGGAAGGTCACTTCCCAGAGGTTCAGACATAATGATTGTCAAAGCCTTCCACCACAGTGGTTGATCAAAAGTAATAATTGGTGTTACGTTATGCTTGCGTGCATGTTCAGTTACAAATTTCAATGTGGAGAAGATGCAAGTAAGGTTACTTGAACTCATGTCAATCATTGGGAGGAATGTCACAGAGGACTGACCAGGGTGGTTACCACGATGAACAAACTGCATCATACCAGACCAAGCTGGTCGAGAGAAACCAAATAAGAGCGACGTCTTCCATAGAATATCAAGATTGGCTGTTGGATCGAGGGCTTTCTGGATAACTATGTCATTGTACTTTATCTCTATTTCATGGTTTGCTTAGCCCTGGTGCTGTATTTGGATACATCCTGCTGTTGAAATATCTTCTGCATTAACTTGTCTCCTTGGAACAAGTTGGCTCTGCGTTGTTGCGGGGATAACAGCGGCTATGATCCCCATGCCATGGAACGTACAGTTGCCGTCCAAGGTTCTTATGTTGTGATCAACATTATCTGCAACATATTGAACAAACGTACTCAGAAGTATGGCTGGGAATATCAGTTCCTTGATTTACAGCTGCATTTTGTCCAAACTTCTGCACTTCTTGATATGAACAACAAAGTCCATGACGGTGGAGGGAGTCAACAAGGAAACGTGATGCAAAATGGTGATGAAGCTGTACAGCCACTCCAACCTGAAGTGGTGCAAGTAGAACTCGAGGGCGGGCTGCTTGCATCATGGCTTGTCCAATAGATGCCAATTTAAGGCCGACATCTTTTCCTGTCAAGATCCCTTCTAAAAAAAGCTTGAGAGTGGCAGGAAGGAAGTTGAGGCATCTCTCTTCAGTTTCAATTTCATTTACGGTGGGATAGTGCTCATTTGAAGTGTCTACTAACTTGATGTCATTCTTAATGAGCTTGGCAGCAGTTTCTATGATGTGTTGTTTTTCCTGTTCAGGATGATCCTTTTGACGTGCATGAAATTCTTGAAGTACAGTCTCTGCCGTGCTCCTGAACGTGACTACATTAGCCCTTCCATTTAATTCAGTGATTATTATTTGATCACCAAAGTGCTCCTTGATCTTAGCCTTCATGTGTGTATGGCCATACGCTGTGCTTTCCGAGTCTGCCATAAAATCATTCATTAAGTCAATAAGGTCACTCACACTTATCTGTTCATCGTCATTTTCTTGAAGAAACCTTGCTACTCGCAGGAACGCATCCGTTTTTTCCTCATCTTGCGGTCGGCCAACTTTTTTCTTCTTGTGCGTAGGTTCATCAGTCACAAACATCTTTGGAATTTGCTTGCCTGTGCGGAAATTGACGCTACATGTCTGATGATAGACTGCATCAGCGGCAGGTAAATCATGTACGTGCATAATTCTGGCTTGTACAATGTCACTCCATGCATCTTGTCTTTCACAACATGTCGCCAATATAGTATCCTTCATGTCTAGGGTTGTTACACTAAAGACCTCTCTTTTTTTCCCTTGCTCCACAACGTTGACAGGCGTTCCACAGAAAAAGCAATCACTGCTGAAACTGAAGCTCTTTTCCGCTGAACGGCGTTTGGAGTGGGAAATACTTGTGTCTGGGGTTTGGGCGGCCTCTCTTTTTGCTTGGGCTATTTTGTTAGGGTTGCAATGGATTTTACGGCAATATTGGTGAACCTGTTGCCCAGGTACGGTGCAGATAGTACTATCATTACGCTCTAAACTTGCTCTGTTAACACTTGCACTGCCTTTCTCTCCTAGCGTAACTATAGCGGAGTCAGGCCCTTGGTCGAGTGGCTCTTTACAGATTATGCAATTGGCTTTTCCATCCATCACAGATTAAGTTTAAGATTATCTGAAATCATAAATATTCCAAGATTGATTGAACTAATAAAGCTTCAGCGAGTCTAGTTAGAACACTGAACTCGAAATCCGAGTCTCTTCTTGCCATCATAAATTTGCTTTGTCAAATTTAACTACGTTTTTAAGTAAAAAATCTACTTATATATAGGTCACCAAAATACTTAACTTCAATACTTCTTTTGTACATTCATAACTTTAAAATACCTGTTATAACCTTAATATGGTTGCATCAACAATTACAATCTTGCAGTCAAATTTATTTTTCTGTTTAACCGATCGGTAGATAAAAAGTAAATTCTCCTTATTCTTGCATAATTATTTCAATTAACCGATCGGTGCAGGGTAGGGAGAATATTTTTATGAGCCTACCGATCGGTAGGGGACTAATTTAATGGGCTTACCGATCGGTAAGGGCCTCAGCCCCATTACCGATCGGACTGACCAAGCCCCTTGTACCGATCGGTAGACCCATTTATTTAGTCCCCTACCGATCGGTAAGCCCATAAAAAAATTCTCCCTACCTTCACCGATCGGTAAACTGAGCCTGCAAGCTTTGTAGACCATACCGATCGGTCCAAAAACAAAATGGCTGCCTATCAGCACCGATCGGTAAAACTGAGCCTTCAAGCTTTGTAGACCATACCGATCGGTCCAAAAACAAAATGGCTGCCTTAACTGAGCCTGCAGTAAGATTTTGAAAGACTTTTAGGCAATTTTTTATATATGAGCCCGCGATATATGAGCCTGCAATATTTAGGTACAAAAAGACTTTTTGTGGCATTTTCTCTAACCTCTTTTTCTTGATAAAAAGAATTTGTAGATTTTGGTATCGCGGGCTCAAGATCGCGGGCTCAAATTGTCTAAATATGGTAATCCAAGCCTTTTTTGGAACAATTTTCAAATAAAGACCGCCAAAACTTGATTTTAACGTCATTTGCTCTTAATGGTGGAAGAACTGCGAAGCTCTTGAAGTTCTCTTTAAGGTATGGCAGAGGGTTACTCAATAACAATACCTGATACCTTAAGTACATGGATTAGTGATACTCTCGCTGATCTTGATGGTCTTGTAGATCAAATAGACAGTCTTTTGGAAGGTCCTTTTCCTGAATTAGTAAGCACTGCTTATGGGTCTTGATAAGACCCATCACAAATTGCAACAGAATTTATTTCTTCACTATCCATCTCAGAAAGGTGTCCCGATCAACATATCAAAAGTCTAGAAAAATCTACGAAGGGGAAGTGACTTAATTTTTTACTTATACATCATACCTCTATTGGTACAGCATGAAAACGAGGCTACATACAATAACCTACTCTTAAATGTATTTCTTTTATAGCAAATTTACTAATGTCATTCAAACAAGAAAGATAATGATCCAGACATCCTCACAAGTTCTAATTCAACTGGGCAGGACAAATGAATCACGAATTATAATCCTTTCCCCCAGTACGTTTCTAATTTTACAAATAAGCCTTTAAAGATCAGCATGGGAACAAGACTAAATACAAAACAACTTTCCTCGTTTACTTTTCACTGATGGAAACATCACCGGCTTAATTGAAATAAAGTAAAGCTATAATCTAGACACCTTAGCAGACAGTGTCAATTTGGAAGAATGCATGAATCATACATCATCATCATCGTCATCATCTTCACTTTCACAGTCATCCGGCTGGACAGAGTTGGTGCAACCTGAGCCTCTACACTGACCACAAGCAGTTGAACACTCTAGGTTGTGTTTTCTGCAGGTACATCTAAGGCTGCTGCAGTCTGTGGAGCAGTGGCATCTCACAATTTGAAGGAGGGCTTGAGGTGCTGGAGGTAAGTGTGTCATGATAGGAAGAAGCAATCTTTCACTAGCCTTCCATCCCCATTCTTCTGCTGACATGGTTTCTCCAACCCCCTTCCACTGTTGGACTTGAATGTACACACGTAGGCTGTGATATCTCGCTGCTGCTGATGTAGGAGGTAAGCTCTGTGGCTGAACTTGCGAAGTGTTGGTGGCTACCTTTTCGCAGTACCGTCGGTATCGAAGAGAATCCAGTCCTTCGTCAGACTTGCCATTGTAAACACAAACCAGTGCCTTTTCACCCGCTGCGACAACATCCTTCTTGGAGGCAGATGTGTTGTTGAACACTTGTGCTTGATCTCGAAAATGCTGGCTGGCGAAGAACTTCTTCAGTGAGACGCCCTTACCAATACCATAGAGGCAAGAAGTGGTATCACATCCAAGGATTGCATGGATGAACAACATGTTGCTGCATACCTCTTGACCAAGCTTCTCCTTCAGCACTTTCATGTTCCAGACCCGCCGTTTTATCGAATTGGCCTTTGGCTCAGGCTGAAAGAATAACTCAAATGCATCCAATTCCGTGTGATAGCACAATAGGATAAGAAGATCGGTGTCATCCCCGACAAGCACGGTGTTTATCCTTCTTGCACTTTCCACAGATGTCTGTACTATGAGGAGATCAGCATCTGCTTGGGAGTGACGTGTTTGGCAATTTCTCTTCTGCAGATAGCTGCTCAGCATATTGATGAAGGATTGCTTGTTGGTTGAATTTGACAAGAAGTGATCTTTCTTCATGGTAACTTTCATATCATCAGAAAATGTGACGGTTGTCCCCGTTTTCCCTCCTGCTCGCCTCTGCTGTGTCATATCCTTTGTGGAACTGCTAGTGTAACCATCAAAGACAATAATTGCTGCACCATACTTCTGAGTCACGTAGTTGCAGTACAAATCACAGATGTCCCTATATGTAGGGAATCCACGTGGCCACGGGATCCGATGAAGAAGCGCACCACCATCCAACACATATTGGACTTCACCGGTTGGCCCAGCAGGATCGGAAGGCAGCTTGGCCCAGATAGCATCTCCTAGTACTGGCTTTTGTGGCTGAAGCAGCATTAACGAGGAATCAAATAGAGCTGTTGGATAGCTACAGCTCATGCTGGAACATGGCTTCCATGTCATCCAGTGATTTACTGGCAATAATCAGACGCTGAAACAACAGCTGCGGATCCACCTGGATCTTCTCTCCATCAATTTTAACAGATGACTTTGTACTAAGTGTGATGACCTGATTACTTCTTTTGAACTTGAATTCCACAGCTGATTTTCCTGTCATGGATTCTAAGATGGTCTGTCCGATCTCCTTAGCATTTTCCACATTCACGGAACTGTCAGCATGGACGCCATTCATGATGTTCATCAGATCTTGATGAGGTGTGAAAGGGTTTCTTTCTGCCAGAGAAAAGAGCACCGGTGAGGTCCAACATGACACGATTCATCTCGGCACAGGCAGGCATGGAGAGCAACCAAGTCAGTCGCTGTCTTTCCGTCATCCCACGTCCTCTTGTAAGACCACCACTTGTCTTAACGCTTCTCATTAGCACTTGTTCAATCACAAGATCTGTCGAGAGTCCTGCCCACATGCGGTTGCTTCTTCTAACTACATGGAACCCAGCTTCAAATTTCCTGTATACATCTGGATGTTCACTCTCAAGGCTGTTCATGGATTGCAAGTACAATCTGGCACTTTTAGCATACAGATTGTGCCCTGAGGCAGCCAGATAGGGAAGCATCTCTGACAAAGCTTGTAGATGGAGTCTCCAATTACCGGTTCGCTCAGCCTTTATGAACATGCGAAGGATGTCTACCATATCCATATACTGCAGCCAGAGCGATGCTGTGCGGTCGTCCTTCATGAAATCCCTCTGTTGTTGGAGATGGCCTTTTATCCTGTCTAGAACATCAGCTGCACTAATTTCTTCTGCTGACTTTTTTTTGTTTATTAACTCATCATACAGGGCACGAGCTTCCTGAAGGTCAGGATTCTGTCTGGGATCTGCAGTAGATGGCGTGTTTGATGCAGCATCTTCATCTTCATCTTCATCTTCAGCTGCCGTTGACTCATTTGGCGTATCTTGCATTCCTGAAATGGGAACTGTCAGAGCTTTGGATAGCATGAGTGTGTTAAGAGCTGCAACTACAAGAAGATGTGCACGCACTGCTCGAGCGATAGCTTTACCAGTAAAGATGTGCTCCACTGCGTTTGGTGCATAAATCATCTCTAAAAGCTCTTTTAATCCAGATCCTGCCATGAGATTGCCAATGCAGCCAAGAAAACTCATCTCAGTATGGAAACCACCAACACGCAGGACTATTTCAGGAAGGTCACTTCCCAGAGGTTCAGACATAATGATTGTCAAAGCCTTCCACCACAGTGGTTGATCAAATTTAATAATTGGTGTTACGTTATGCTTGCGTGCATGTTCAGTTACAAACTTCAATGTGGAGAAGATGGAAGTAAGGTTACTTGAACTCATGTCAATCATTGGGAGGAATGTCACAGAGGACTGACCCGGGTGGTTACCACGATGAACAAACTGCATCATACCAGACCAAGCTGGTCGAGAGAAACCAAATAAGAGCGACGTCTTCCATAGAATATCAAGATTGGCTGTTGGATCGAGGGCTTTCTGGATAACTATGTTATTGTACTTTATCTCTATTTCCTGGTTTGCTTAGCCCTGGTGCTGTATTTGGATGCATCCTGCTGTTGAAATATCTTCTGCATTAACTTGTCTCCTTGGAACAAGTTAGCTCTGCGTTGTTGCGGGGGTAACAGCGGCTATGATACCCATGCCATGGAACGTATCGTTGCCGTCCAAGGTTCTTATGTTGTGATCAACATTATCTGCAACATATTGAACAAACTCAGAAGTATGGCTGGGAATATCAGTTCCTTGATTTACAGCTGCATTTTGTCCAAACTTCTGCACTTCTTGATATGAACAACAAAATCCATGACGGTGGAGGGAGTCAACAAGGAAACGTGATGCAAAATGGTGATGAAGCTGTACAGCCACTCCAACCTGAAGTGGTGCAAGTAGAACTCGAGGGCGGGCTGCTTGCATCATGGCTTGTCCAATAGATGCCAATTTAAGGCCGACATCTTTTCCTGTCAAGATCCCTTCTAAAAAAAGCTTGAGAGTGGCAGGAAGGAAGTTGAGGCATCTCTCTTCAGTTTCAATTTCATTTACGGTGGGATAGTGCTCATTTGAAGTGTCTACTAACTTGATGTCATTCTTAATGAGCTTGGCAGCAGTTTCTATGATGTGTTGTTTTTCCTGTTCAGGATGATCCTTTTGACGTGCATGAAATTCTTGAAGTACAGTCTCTGCCGTGCTCCTGAACGCCCTTCCATTTAATTGAGTGATTATTATTTGATCACCAAAGTGCTCCTTGATCTTAGCCTTCATGTGTGTATGGCCATACGCTGTGCTTTCCGAGTCTGCCATAATATCATTCATTAAGTCAATAAGGTCACTCACACTTATCTGTTCATCGTCATTTTCTTGAAGAAACCTTGCTACTCGCAGGAACGCATCCGTTTTTTCCTCATCTTGCGGTCGGCCAACTTTTTTCTTCTTGTGCGTAGGTTCATCAGTCACAAACATCTTTGGAATTTGCTTGCCTGTGCGGAAATTGACGCTACATGTCTGATGATACACTGCATCAGCGGCAGGTAAATCATGTACGTGCATAATTCTGGCTTGTACAATGTCACTCCATGCATCTTGTCTTTCACAACATGTCGCCAATATAGTATCCTTCATGTCTAGGGTTGTTACACTAAAGACCTCTCTTTTTTTCCCTTGCTCCACAACGTTGACAGGCGTTCCACAGAAAAAGCAATCACTGCTGAAACTGAAGCTCTTTTCCGCTGAACGGCGTTTGGAGTGGGAAATACTTGTGTCTGGGGTTTGGGCGGCCTCTCTTTTTGCTTGGGCTATTTTGTTAGGGTTGCAATGGATTTTACGGCAATATTGGTGAACCTGTTGCCCAGGTACGGTGCAGATAGTACTATCATTACGCTCTAAACTTGCTCTGTTAACACTTGCACTGCCTTTCTCTCCTAGCGTAACTATAGCGGAGTCAGGCCCTTGGTCGAGTGGCTCTTTACAGATTATGCAATTGGCTTTTCCATCCATCACAGATTAAGTTTAAGATTATCTGAAATCATAAATATTCCAAGATTGATTGAACTAATAAAGCTTCAGCGAGTCTAGTTAGAACACTGAACTCGAAATCCGAGTCTCTTCTTGCCATCATAAATTTGCTTTGTCAAATTTAACTACGTTTTTAAGTAAAAAATCTACTTATATATAGGTCACCAAAATACTTCACTTCAATACTTCTTTTGTACATTCATAACTTTAAAATACCTGTTATAACCTTAATATGGTTGCATCAACAATTACAATCTTGCAGTCAAATTTATTTTTCTGTTTAACCGATCGGTAGATAAAAAGTAAATTCTCCTTATTCTTGCATAATTATTTCAATTAACCGATCGGTGCAGGGTAGGGAGAATATTTTTATGAGCCTACCGATCGGTAGGGGACTAATTTAATGGGCTTACCGATCGGTAAGGGCCTCAGCCCCATTACCGATCGGACTGACCAAGCCCCTTGTACCGATCGGTAGACCCATTTATTTAGTCCCCTACCGATCGGTAAGCCCATAAAAAAATTCTCCCTACCTTCACCGATCGGTAAACTGAGCCTGCAAGCTTTGTAGACCATACCGATCGGTCCAAAAACAAAATGGCTGCCTATCAGCACCGATCGGTAAAACTGAGCCTTCAAGCTTTGTAGACCATACCGATCGGTCCAAAAACAAAATGGCTGCCTTAACTGAGCCTGCAGTAAGATTTTGAAAGACTTTTAGGCAATTTTTTATATATGAGCCCGCGATATATGAGCCTGCAATATTTAGGTACAAAAAGACTTTTTGTGGCATTTTCTCTAACCTCTTTTTTTTGATAAAAAGAATTTGTAGATTTTGGTATCGCGGGCTCAAGATCGCGGGCTCAAATTGTCTAAATATGGTAATCCAAGCCTTTTTTGGAACGATTTTCAAATAAAGACCGCCAAAACTTGATTTTAACGTCATTTGCTCTTAATGGTGGAAGAACTGCGAAGCTCTTGAAGTTCTCTTTAAGGTATGGCAGAGGGTTACTCAATAACAATACCTGATACCTTAAGTACATGGATTAGTGATACTCTCGCTGATCTTGATGGTCTTGTAGATCAAATAGACAGTTTTTTGGAAGGTCCTTTTCCTGAATTAGTAAGCACTGCTTATGGGTCTTGATAAGACCCATCACAAATTGCAACAGAATTTATTTCTTCACTATCCATCTCAGAAAGGTGTCCCGATCAACATATCAAAAGTCTAGAAAAATCTACGAAGGGGAAGTGACTTAATTTTTTACTTATACATCATACCTCTATTGGTACAGCATGAAAACGAGGCTACATACAATAACCTACTCTTAAATGTATTTCTTTTATAGCAAATTTACTAATGTCATTCAAACAAGAAAGATAATGATCCAGACATCCTCACAAGTTCTAATTCAACTGGGCAGGACAAATGAATCACGAATTATAATCCTTTCCCCCAGTACGTTTCTAATTTTACAAATAAGCCTTTAAAGATCAGCATGGGAACAAGACTAAATACAAAACAACTTTCCTCGTTTACTTTTCACTGATGGAAACATCACCGGCTTAATTGAAATAAAGTAAAGCTATAATCTAGACACCTTAGCAGACAGTGTCAATTTGGAAGAATGCATGAATCATACATCATCATCATCGTCATCATCTTCACTTTCACAGTCATCCGGCTGGACAGAGTTGGTGCAACCTGAGCCTCTACACTGACCACAAGCAGTTGAACACTCTAGGTTGTGTTTTCTGCAGGTACATCTAAGGCTGCTGCAGTCTGTGGAGCAGTGGCATCTCACAATTTGAAGGAGGGCTTGAGGTGCTGGAGGTAAGTGTGTCATGATAGGAAGAAGCAATCTTTCACTAGCCTTCCATCCCCATTCTTCTGCTGACATGGTTTCTCCAACCCCCTTCCACTGTTGGACTTGAATGTACACACGTAGGCTGTGATATCTCGCTGCTGCTGATGTAGGAGGTAAGCTCTGTGGCTGAACTTGCGAAGTGTTGGTGGCTACCTTTTCGCAGTACCGTCGGTATGGAAGAGAATCCAGTCCTTCGTCAGACTTGCCATTGTAAACACAAACCAGTGCCTTTTCACCCGCTGCGACAACATCCTTCTTGGAGGCAGATGTGTTGTTGAACACTTGTGCTTGATCTCGAAAATGCTGGCTGGCGAAGAACTTCTTCAGTGAGACGCCCTTACCAATACCATAGAGGCGAGAAGTGGTATCACATCCAAGGATTGCATGGATGAACAACATGTTGCTGCATACCTCTTGACCAAGCTTCTCCTTCAGCACTTTCATGTTCCAGACCCGCCGTTTTATCGAATTGGCCTTTGGCTCAGGCTGAAAGAATAACTTAAATGCATCCAATTCCGTGTGATAGCACAATAGGATAAGAAGATCGGTGTCATCCCCGACAAGCACGGTGTTTATCCTTCTTGCACTTTCCACAGATGTCTGTACTATGAGGAGATCAGCATCTGCTTGGGAGTGACGTGTTTGGCAATTTCTCTTCTGCAGATAGCTGCTCAGCATATTGATGAAGGATTGCTTGTTGGTTGAATTTGACAAGAAGTGATCTTTCTTCATGGTAACTTTCATATCATCAGAAAATGTGACGGTTGTCCCCGTTTTCCCTCCTGCTCGCCTCTGCTGTGTCATATCCTTTGTGGAACTGCTAGTGTAACCATCAAAGACAACAATTGCTGCACCATACTTCTGAGTCACGTAGTTGCAGTACAAATCACAGATGTCCCTATATGTAGGGAATCCACGTGGCCACGGGATCCGATGAAGAAGCGCACCACCATCCAACACATATTGGACTTCACCGGTTGGCCCAGCAGGATCGGAAGGCAGCTTGCTATTACTGGCTTTTGTGGCTGAAGCAGCATTAACGAGGAATCAAATAGAGCTGTTGGATAGCTACATAGCTCATGCTGGAACATGGCTTCCATGTCATCCAGTGATTTACTGGCAATAATCAGACGCTGAAACAACAGCTGCGGATCCACCTGGATCTTCTCTCCATCAATTTTAACAGATGACTTTGTACTAAGTGTGATGACCTGATTACTTCTTTTGAACTTGAATTCCACAGCTGATTTTCCTGTCATGGATTCTAAGATGGTCTGTCCGATCTCCTTAGCATTTTCCACATTCACGGAACTGTCAGCATGGACGCCATTCATGATGTTCATCAGATCTTGATGAGGTGTGAAAGGGTTTCTTTCTGCCAGAGAAAAGAGCAAACTCTGGGTGTCCTTCATGTCGCGGGCTTGCCTGGACTTGGACATATCCTTGTTCTGCTCGCCTGTGCTGTAACTTACACCTTTGAGGTCCAACATGACACGATTCATCTCGGCACAGGCAGGCAAGGAGAGCAACCAAGTCAGTCGCTGTCTTTCCGTCATCCCACGTCCTCTTGTAAGACCACCACTTGTCTTAACGCTTCTCATTAGCACTTGTTCAATCACAAGATCTGTCGAGAGTCCTGCCCACATGCGGTTGCTTCTTCTAACTACATGGAACCCAGCTTCAAATTTCCTGTATACATCTGGATGTTCACTCTCAAGGCTGTTCATGGATTGCAAGTACAATCTGGCACTTTTAGCATACAGATTGTGCCCTGAGGCAGCCAGATAGGGAAGCATCTCTGACAAAGCTTGTAGATGGATTCTCCAATTACCGGTTCGCTCAGCCTTTATGAACATGCGAAGGATGTCTACCATATCCATATACTGCAGCCAGAGCGATGCTGTGCGGTCGTCCTTCATGAAATCCCTCTGTTGTTGGAGATGGCCTTTTATCCTGTCTAGAACATCAGCTGCACTAATTTCTTCTGCTGACTTTTTTTTGTTTATTAACTCATCATACAGGGCACGAGCTTCCTGAAGGTCAGGATTCTGTCTGGGATCTGCAGTAGATGGCGTGTTTGATGCAGCATCTTCATCTTCATCTTCATCTTCAGCTGCCGCTGACTCATTTGGCGTATCTTGCATTCCTGAAATGGGAACTGTCAGAGCTTTGGATAGCATGAGTGTGTTAAGAGCTGCATCTACAAGAAGATGTGCACGCACTGCTCGAGCGATAGCTTTACCAGTAAAGATGTGCTCCACTGCGTTTGGTGCATAAATCATCTCTAAAAGCTCTTTTAATCCAGATCCTGCCATGAGATTGCCAATGCAGCCAAGAAAACTCATCTCAGTATGGAATCCACCAGCACGCAGGACTATTTCAGGAAGGTCACTTCCCAGAGGTTCAGACATACTTACTTACTTACTTACTTACTTACTTACTTACTTACTTACTTAATCCTCTTCGTGCTCGGTAGCACATAAGGCTATTAACACATAAAGCTCTTTTAATCCAGATCCTGCCATGAGATTGCCAATGCAGCCAAGAAAATTCATCTCAGTATGGAATCCACCAACACGCAGGACTATTTCAGGAAGGTCACTTCCCAGAGGTTCAGACATAATGATTGTCAAAGCCTTCCACCACAGTGGTTGATCAAAAGTAATAATTGGTGTTACGTTATGCTTGCGTGCATGTTCAGTTACAAACTTCAATGTGGAGAAGATGCAAGTAAGGTCACTTGAACTCATGTCAATCATTGGGAGGAATGTCACTGAGGACTGACCCGGGTGGTTACCACGATGAACAAACTGCATCATACCAGACCAAGCTGGTCGAGAAACCAAATAAGAGCGACGTCTTCCATAGAATATCAAGATTGGCTGTTGGATCGAGGGCTTTCTGGATAACTATGTCATTGTACTTTATCTCTATTTCCTGGTTTGCTAAGCCCTGGTGCTGTATTTGGATGCATCCTGCTGTTGAAATATCTTCTGCATTAACTTGTCTCCTTGGAACAAGTTGGCTCTGCGTTGTTGCGGGAGTAACAGCGGCTATGATCCCCATGCCATGGAACGTATCGTTGCCGTCCAAGGTTCTTATGTTGTGATCAACATTATCTGCAACATATTGAACAAACTCAGAAGTATGGCTGGGAATATCAGTTCCTTGATTTACAGCTGCATTTTGTCCAAACTTCTGCACTTCTTGATATGAACAACAAAATCCATGACGGTGGAGGGAGTCAACAAGGAAACGTGATGCAAAATGGTGATGAAGCTGTACAGCCACTCCAACCTGAAGTGGTGCAAGTAGAACTCGAGAGCGGGCTGCTTCCATCATGGCTTGTCCAATAGATGCCAATTTAAGGCCGACATCTTTTCCTGTCAAGATCCCTTCTAAAAAAAGCTTGAGAGTGGCAGGAAGGAAGTTGAGGCATCTCTCTTCAGTTTCAATCTCATTTACGGTGGGATAGTGCTCATTTGAAGTGTCTACTAACTTGATGTCATTCTTAATGAGCTTGGCAGCAGTTTCTATGATGTGTTGTTTTTCCTGTTCAGGATGATCCTTTTGACGTGCATGAAATTCTTGAAGTACAGTCTCTGCCGTGCTCCTGAACGTGACTACATTAGCCCTTCCATTTAATTCAGTGATTATTATTTGATCACCAAAGTGCTCCTTGATCTTAGCCTTCATGTGTGTATGGCCATACGCTGTGCTTTCCGAGTCTGCCATAAAATCATTCATTAAGTCAATAAGGTCACTCACACTTATCTGTTCATCGTCATTTTCTTGAAGAAACCTTGCTACTCGCAGGAACGCATCCGTTTTTTCCTCATCTTGCGGTCGGCCAACTTTTTTCTTCTTGTGCGTAGGTTCATCAGTCACAAACATCTTTGGAATTTGCTTGCCTGTGCGGAAATTGACGCTACATGTCTGATGATAGACTGCATCAGCGGCAGGTAAATCATGTACGTGCATAATTCTGGCTTGTACAATGTCACTCCATGCATCTTGTCTTTCACAACATGTCGCCAATATAGTATCCTTCATGTCTAGGGTTGTTACACTAAAGACCTCTCTTTTTTTCCCTTGCTCCACAACGTTGACAGGCGTTCCACAGAAAAAGCAATCACTGCTGAAACTGAAGCTCTTTTCCGCTGAACGGCGTTTGGAGTGGGAAATACTTGTGTCTGGGGTTTGGGCGGCCTCTCTTTTTGCTTGGGCTATTTTGTTAGGGTTGCAATGGATTTTACGGCAATATTGGTGAACCTGTTGCCCAGGTACGGTGCAGATAGTACTATCATTACGCTCTAAACTTGCTCTGTTAACACTTGCACTGCCTTTCTCTCCTAGCGTAACTATAGCGGAGTCAGGCCCTTGGTCGAGTGGCTCTTTACAGATTATGCAATTGGCTTTTCCATCCATCACAGATTAAGTTTAAGATTATCTGAAATCATAAATATTCCAAGATTGATTGAACTAATAAAGCTTCAGCGAGTCTAGTTAGAACACTGAACTCGAAATCCGAGTCTCTTCTTGCCATCATAAATTTGCTTTGTCAAATTTAACTACGTTTTTAAGTAAAAAATCTACTTATATATAGGTCACCAAAATACTTCACTTCAATACTTCTTTTGTACATTCATAACTTTAAAATACCTGTTATAACCTTAATATGGTTGCATCAACAATTACAATCTTGCAGTCAAATTTATTTTTCTGTTTAACCGATCGGTAGATAAAAAGTAAATTCTCCTTATTCTTGCATAATTATTTCAATTAACCGATCGGTGCAGGGTAGGGAGAATATTTTTATGAGCCTACCGATCGGTAGGGGACTAATTTAATGGGCTTACCGATCGGTAAGGGCCTCAGCCCCATTACCGATCGGACTGACCAAACCCCTTGTACCGATCGGTAGACCCATTTATCCCCTACCGATCGGCAAGCCCATAAAAAAATTCTCCCTACCTTCAACGATCGGTAAACTGAGCCTGCAAGCTTTGTAGACCATACCGATCGGTCCAAAAACAAAATGGCTGCCTATCAGCACCGATCGGTAAAACTGAGCCTTCAAGCTTTGTAGACCATACCGATCGGTCCAAAAACAAAATGGCTGCCTTAACTGAGCCTGCAGTAAGATTTTGAAAGACTTTTAGGCAATTTTTTATATATGAGCCCGCGATATATGAGCCTGCAATATTTAGGTACAAAAAGACTTTTTGTGGCATTTTCTCTAACCCCTTTTTTTTGATAAAAAGAATTTGTAGATTTTGGTATCGCGGGCTCAAGATCGCGGGCTCAAATTGTCTAAATATGGTAATCCAAGCCTTTTTTGGAAAAATTTTCAAATAAAGACCGCCAAAACTTGATTTTAACGTCATTTGCTCTTAATGGTGGAAGAAGTGCGAAGATCTTGAAGTTCTCTTTAAGGTATGGCAGAGGGTTACTCAATAACAATACCTGATACCTTAAGTACATGGATTAGTGATACTCTCGCTGATCTTGATGGTCTTGTAGATCAAATAGACAGTTTTTTGGAAGGTCCTATTCCTGAATTAGTAAGCACTGCTTGGGATGCTTTTAGCGAATTTTCAGAAACAGGAAGTTTCAGTTCTCTCGGAAGTTATGCGAAAGATATTCTTACAAATGAATGGGTTTCAGAACATGTTGACAACTTCTTCGAAGATACATTTGACCTTTCTTTGTCAGACGTATTTGACGAAATAGAGGAAATAAGAGATGTTTTGGAGGATATGACTGGAGGGTCTATGCCTAATTTAAGCGGTGAACCCAAAGCCACTTCAACCCCCAAAGGAACTTTGGGAAAATTTTTCAGCGGTACAAGTACTCCTGGGGAGATGGTCAAGAGGGTTACAGTTCTTTATGCCGTGACAGCCATGTCAGCAGACACAAGTTTGACTGTTGAAAACAAAGCATTCTTGTTTTTAACACTAAGCAGGCACAAACCTTTCACTCTGGCCGTCACTCAAGGCGTCAATTTAGCCTTTGGTCTTGGCTCTAAAACTGGTGCTCCTTCTGTAAAAGCAGGCTTTACTCCAGAACAAAAATTTCAAGCAAAAAAGCCTCTGGGAAGCTCCCTAAAGGGTACTAGAGGAGTAAAAGCAGCAGGAGAGTCCAATCCTGGTTCAGAAAACATATTTCAAGAAGGCCTGGCAGCTTTAAGATTTTGCCTGGATGCAGTAAACAAGGGTCCAGGAAATTGTATTGACAACTCTGTTTACAATTGTCAGGAAAATGGCGACGCAGGAATCCTCTACGGGTTCTCCCAAAGATAGCGAACAACCACCTACCTCAAAGGCGTCTGATGTCGAGACTACTCCTGAGGGAAGACGCCATAAAAGGCATCACCACCACCACCACCACACAGAGGAAGAACTTCAGGCCTTTTATTTCCAGGCCCAATCAGCTTCTGAAGAATCAGGAGGTGCTGGAGAAGCTTTCATTGAAGAACTGGAAGGCCGTTCTAAGGCTAAAAAGTAAGTTGGATTTTGATCTTTTAATTTATTTAATTTCGTAAGTTCATGGCCACCTTTCTTTTCTAGGGATGAACCTGATGCTCCTCCTAGACCACCAATGAAACGTTCTTTGCAGCGTATGCTCACTCGTAAAAAGCCCAAACCATCCCCTCCACCAGCCAAAACCCCTGCTACAAAACGAAATACAAGGGGAAAGAAAGCTGGAAGCCATGTAACTCCTCCTTTAGAGGGAGAATTGGATGGCTATGAAAAAAAAGAAAAAAGAAAGGAAAAGGAACATGACCTGGGGAGTGAGGCACTTAATTTTATTGATTATGAGCGTCAACCTAACCTTTTATCAAGAGGAAGAGATCAAATTTCATGCATGGAACAATATAAAAGTTAAATCGCTTGACTTCAGCGCTTTTGAGCCCTTTATAGACATGCTTATGTACCAAAAGAAAAGCGAGTGGCTTATGTGGGTGTGTGAGTCAGTCATTATAAAGTGCAATGACATTATTCAGAGCGAGGCAAGTCCAGAGACCCACATCTGGTGTGGGCAGGGCAGCCCTTTTGTTGATTTCGTTCCGGGTGTTCATACAGCTGCTTTAGACGCAAACAAGAAAAGGTCCACAGTTACCCTTAATGATCCAAAGGCAAAAGCACCCTATGACGCGGCGCCTTACACGCGTGACAGGTTAAGGGATTTCATTGATTGGAAACGCAATCCAGATAAGGGTAACTTGCCAGACTATGACGCGCATATTGGGGGTATTTGGCCAACCAATGATCACCTCCTTGGACACAAGGACATTCTCTGGGGTGCATTTGCTGGCGAAAACCTGCCAATGAATTTTTTCAAAAATGAAACAGACATTAGAACTGCTTACTGCAATGTTTGGACAAGGAACACAGGCAACTTCACGGGTCCTAACAGTTCTGCAGCGGCTGATTACCCATCCAGCAACCAAGACATGGTTAAAATGAATTCCTTACCTGCTAAAAGCAGCTTCCAGAGCATTCGCGCACCTTGGATAAAAATTAACCCTGAGCCTAGGTTTCTTCCTGTTGAAAACTCCAAGGGTCTTGTTTGCCTTGATGATCCTTTCAATTTTGATTTGTGGATTGCAACATCATCAGTTGGCATGCAGAAAGAACTTAAGTCTGATAAAACATTTTGGAGTCCTGCAAAGCTACAGATAGAGTCTCTGTGGCATTTAATGCAAGTTGGGTGGAAGGGTTTAGCCCCTGTTTTACAGCAGCTCTTTTTCCTTTTCCTTAAAAGGGTGAAATTTGATATTCCTGTTCAACCACGGGCTTATGGGTACTCTACAAAAAATGCACAGGGTGAAAGCAGCTGGTTGGAGGGTTGGGATGGTGATATGAGTAGAGCCCCTATGCTTCAGAGAATTTCTCCAATGGCAGCTGAGGCGTGTCTCCAAATTCTTAAAGAAAAAGATTTTGACATCTATGACTTCATCATGTTCATGAAGCCTAACTCAGACATACCAATTATTGGTCACTGTGATGACTACCTTGCTGCAAATCATCCTTACATGAAGCTTCTTACTCCATCAGAACGCGGAAGGGAAATGATGTATCAGATGAAGATTCTGCGCGAGGGCTGGGACAGCCTGGACAAGAACGAGAAGAAAGTGGAGTGGTGGAACCAGTACTGGTGAGTGCCTCTGACGAGATCATAATAAGGAGGACTTACAACCCTAAACTAGGACCCTTTGCTAAAAACAATGTTGTTATTGACGAATGGAATTTGGATGATTATTTTTTGAGACTTGACGGTTCAAACACAATGGTGGGGCCAATCAATTTCGAGGAAGCAAAAGTTTCACAACCACCCCCAACGGAAATTGTATTCAAAGACAACAAGGGGTTTTTAAAGGGTATACTTGCACCAACAAATCCTCTTGATGCAGCAAACAAAGAATACGTTGACACTTTTCTGTCGGAAAAGTTTGACAAAATTGAAGATGAAGTTGAAAAGATGAAGACGGAAGTCGATGAGGTGGCAGAGGAAGTTAATGATGACATTAAGCCAGAAGTTGATAAGGTTAAAGATGATGTAGAAAAGATTAAGCCCGAAATAGATAACGTTAAAGATGAGATAGAAAAGATTAAGCCAAAGGTTGAAACTATATTGCAAGATTTAGGAATGTACGCTAAATTGAAAGATACAAGTGGACCTCTTCTTACAGCCCAAGACTTTACAAACAGAATTAGAGTACCAATGTTGACGACAGTAGTCCTACTGTTGTTAGCTCCTCCCCTTCTGATGCTGTCAATAAAAAGTATGTTGACTCCAGAATACAAAGTATTGATTCTGAATTGGCAGATAATGATTATCATTTCGCCAAATTGGCAGGCCAAGGAGGCCAACAATTAGATCATGCTCAGACTTTTACAAATAGAATTCGAGTTCCAGATGTTGACGACAGTAGCCCTATTCTGTCAACCTCTTCCCCTTCAGATGTTGTCAACAAAAAGTATGTTGACTCCAAAATACAAGGGGCTGATAATGAGTATTTCAAGTATGATGGCTCTGAAAACTTTTCAAGAAATCTCTATCTCTTGCCAAGGGGTGTGGCCAGGGATTCAAATTTTTATGATGATTACCTAAGTTTTAAGGCCCAGCTTAGAGGGGAGGTACCAAGAAGAGTTTATTGCTCTGAAAAAGACCTTACAAGGGACTCTCTATGGGAAATAAAATACTCCCAAGCACCTCAACACAGAAATCAAAGGGGTGAAGCGCTTACCTTAGGCGACGCCTTGAAATTTTTTGAAATTCCTAAGGACCCAGGCCTTCCTTGTAAGTTAAGTATTCCCATTGATTTCAATTTCCTCATAGCAGGAGGGATTATTAACGCTGAAGGTAATGAAATAGGAACTACAGCTTTCAACATTGCTAATTTCATTATAAAGGGTTCAAGACAAGAAGCCATTGACAACAACTTATTTACAGAGGGTCAGATAAATTATTGGAGATTAAATTTCATAGGTGACATTCTCCAACCAATTAAGACAGATGTGAGCAACTTGAAGAACAGTGTGAGCACCCTTCAAAACTCTGTAGACTCTTTAACAAGAAGTGTTACTGAATTAAGAGCAGAATTGGCAAAACTCTTTCCACTGGATGGTTCAAAATCAATGACAGGAGATCTGTCAATGAATGGCAACACAATAAGGCAAATAAGAGTTGATGAAGATGACATGTTTTCTGCGGCTGTAATAGGTATTATTCCACAGCCTAAGCCAGATCCCTTTGATTATAAAGCACTGGGTGCCCTTTATTATTTTGACATTGCCAATGGTCTAAAAGATTTACAACTTGAAACACAGAAAGCCACACCTTTTCTGCGCTGCAATGATCCAAATTTGCCTTTCACTTTTCTTGATGGCTCTGACATTGTTTCTATTGTAAAAGAGGAAAGTCTTACAACAACTGTAAGCGATTATTGCAGATTGACACCCTTCTATAATGCCAATGGAATTGGAAATGGCTACAGCAAGTTAAGTCTCGATTTAGTACCAATTATTCCAGATGATGGTTACAGACCCTATGAGGCTGTGGCTTTTACACTTCCTAGCAACAAATTGATCTTTATGCCTCCTAAAGCCTACCTATCTTTTTCAGTTGCTTTCACTTTAGCGGAGGATAGAAAGGCAGAACACACAGGGGTGGCCAAGGGTTTTAGACTTGAGATAGTAAATGCGCAAACTCTTGATCTCCTAGCAAAAGTAGAAGATCAAAAAATTTTGGGAGACAATGACAATGCTTTTTTGGAGTATGAAGATCACCTTAGTGGTGAATTTAAGAAGACTTACTTTAAAAGTCCCCAAAGGGAAAGGAGTTCTTTTAATGACACTTACATATCAACTCTTTACTTGACTTCTGATGAGATTGGTTACTGCGAAAGCAATCAAAGACTTTTATCTCCCTGTTTTGTGAAAGCAAGCCTTGTCAATGGCTTTGACATCTATCCCCAAAATACTTTACTTATTCATGCAATGAACCTCAACATTTTTGGAATTTTTATCCATCCTCTTAAAGGTGTGGCTGATGTTGAGTCTTTCATAAAAAATTTTCACAAAGTAGCTATAAATTATTTCGTTCCTTATATCCATTTGATTTATTTAACAGAATCAGACCCAAGAGGATGGAGATGATGGTAAGCAAGTTCCCAATCTTTGCGACGCTCAATTGAAAACCGCTCTATGTTATAATTGTGACGTCCTTTGCAGAAGGCATGCATAGAGGACTGATATTAAAAGAGCAAGACATTAAGCGGTTGTTGCTAGCATGCTGAATCCACTTGCTGGGCGATACAAACTGTTGCGGGCAATCTCACAATCTGATTGGCTATACAGGCAGCGACGATTAATTACGCGGATGCGAAGCAATCCGCGTTATAAATTGGGACGAATTTCTTTTTTTTTTTTTCGTCATGGTAGTCGCAAATTGTAACGCAAGTTGTGATTGGCTGTACGTACGTTGTAGCTCCTGTTGTTTTTTCATCTGGATTCAAGTTTGCATTTGTCGCAATATGGAAGGTTTCATGCGGTGAGCTTCGAGACTGCTTCACGAGATGCACAAACCCTCAACTTGCCGCGAAATGTGAGCAAATTTAATGCACAACAAGTTGTGAGTTTAATGAACGAGCAGCAAAGCCAAAAGTTGTTGTTCAAAGTAGAGCCGCTCTCTCCTACGTAAACAACGAGTTGATCGCGCAAGGTGAAGACTGTGACTGAAGAACTCGGAACATCAGCTAAGTTAACAGTTTTTGTATCGAATATATCGTCGCCGCATTTAAAGCGGCGATATACGAGATACGTGTTTTTGTTTCATTTCGCCGCCTTTAGAACAGCGCAACATATTCAATTGTTTTTGTAGTGCACGTTGGACGAACTGCTTGCGAAGGAGACTAGTGCATATTTAATAAAGAACCATCGAAATAGCCTCTTGTTTGGTTATTATATACTTGGTTTTCGTTGTCTCGAGCTTAATTTATTTACGAATTGCTTCGACTTGAAAGACCTAAACCTGAACGGCTCCGTTTCGAACGCCCGAGCAAATGTCCCAAATGTGTGTTGTTTACGACTCCAGATCAGACAGCGGCGTGTTAAGAAACAAGCATTTATTTTTAGGAACGAGCAAAACCCCGTACCATACATAGCAAGCCGAGAGAGAACTGTACGGCTCGTAGAAAACATGGGGTACAATTCGCAATAAAATGTTCAGAATGATAGAAAACGATATATTGGATTCGAGAGCATCCATGCGTTCTGATCGAATCAGGGGATACTTTATATGCAAATAGCGGTCGGAAAATTACTAGCGTTTTGATTTCTTTTCTCTCGTAAGAAGAGCGTGTTTTTTGCTCGAGGTCGTTTTATCTATTTCTGAACGAAAAGGTGTTGTTTCTTTTCCAGTATAAGTGCTGTACCGAAATGAGATTTTCAAGATATTCATCCCAAGAATTTGCTGGCTTTACGGTATTAAATTGTTTGTTTACAATTCTCTGACATTTATACGCGTAAAGCCTGGCCTAATTCGCGTGAAGGGAAATCTCTGAAGGGAAATCTCTCTTTCTCATTATGTGACTCCTATCAAGCTAAGATCAACTGGTCATCAGGAGCTTTCTTATATGTGAAAAATTTCCTTCACTCGTGCATTTACTTGTTTTCTTTTCCGATTTTTTAAGATCGTGTGACCGCAAGTTTATGTCGTGACGGTCGTGCACAAAGGAAAAGCGAACTGTCACAAAAGCCAAATCTTTGCTTTCCTTGCTTGTGAGGGGCTTGGAAATCTTCAACTAGAAAAAATGCCCAGCTGACTTTTTGCCACAAAAATTCAATGGCCGAGGTTGTGCAGATAGTCCGAAGCTAAATTTGAGCGGCTTTATAATTATGTGAATAAAAGTCCTCAAAAGATATGTTGCTCGTCTTTTAATGCGCTGTCCATAATGAAAGTTTTCAGCTGAACTCTCTAACTGTTCACGATTCAACTCAACTCAATAGAAAACCAATCATGACAACTAAGACTTCTCTTTCCTTTACAAAAAAACATTCAGCATTTTCACTTATTTCGTTAACTGGGCCTCACTCTTCGCACACAAACCAACAATGATCACTAAACAGTATCCGCGTTAAGGCCTCTAGGCCTCTTGTTGATAGAAAGCCTTGGGAGTGTGCGCGCGTTTTAAAAAACCGTATAAACTAGAGTAGAACATCATTTATAAACATTCTTATCGCTATACTGCAACGGAATTAGACCGTTCGCACTTAGTTTCCATCGCCCTCTCAGCCTTGAAAGATAATTTCAATTGTAGCTGATTTTAGAACAGGTTCAGTTGAAACAGATAACAATCTTTGGGATGGCTAAGGGCCTGATTACATGAGCCGGGCTGGCCCGGTTAGCCGGGCTGCTTCGATGTGCCGAGATGACTTTCAGCCCGGTATTACATGAGGCGAGCCAGCCCGGTTGATGGCTGATGCGATGAACCGTGGGAAACCGGGGCAAGCTTGATTTTGTACTCTCATTGGCTTAACGAGCCGGGCTGGCCCGGCAAACGCGATTACATGGAGAAATCTCAGCCCGGTTAGCCGGGATCCCGGCACCGCGATACCGGGATCTCGGCTAACCGGGCTGGCCCGGCTGTCATGTAATCGCGAAGTTGATTTTTATTGCGTTTAACAAACGTGCCGAGATCCCGGCAAACTGACACCAGCCCGGCTAACCGGGCCAGCCCGGCTCATGTAATCAGGCCCTAAGTCAAAAGATATCACATGGACCTCGAGGTTTGAAAAAATGATTTCTTTGGTATCATTTCCCAGAGCCTTGGTTGGCTACTAATGTGTCGAAGTTGGTTTATAACTGAAGAGAAATATTGCCGTTTTGAATAAAAACATTTTCAGGGTTGGTGGAAAACAAGCAAGTCACTCAGTTGACACACAAACCTCCTTCAAATAGTACAAACAGTTTTATTTTTCATTTTCGATTTCTAAGAAGAAGAGGAGGAGGAAAGGGCGTGGCCTAGTGGTGAGGGCACCGGGCTTTTAACCCCCAGGTCCCGGGTTCGATGCCGCTAATATAGACGGATTTGTGTTTAGTGGTCCCGATTTTTGCTCCTCTTCAAGAGACTGTGATCATAGTCTCTTGAAGTCTTACAAAAATAGCCAACTGGTCAGCCACTGGAATCTTTAACAAGTTTTCAGTTTCAGGCCTAATACCATGACACATTTAAATGATTTATTTTTCAATTCTTTTGCCTAATTAGATAGCCTGCGTAGTAGCCGTTTTCTTTCCTTTTCCAGGCGGAGTGATCGAACAGGCCAGCGAGCAAACGGGTGAGCACAAAATTGGTGAGAAGTGGGGAGGGGGGGGCAGCGAGAAGGGGGTGGGGAAGGTGGGGAGAAAAGGAATCCTTCGCTCGTCTTCCCCCGTCCTCCTTATTTTTCGCACTTTTTTCGGAAACGTCTGCTACGCAGGCTATGCATTAGACCTCTTCGAGCCCTCTTTGAGTCAGTATGGCTGTCAGAATGAAGATTTGGCGTTCAACCCTGTAAATACGTTTGCGCGTTTATGTTTTTCCGCTGTCTTCAATTCACGGCAGCTGTTTTATTTCCTATTATCAGTGATCTAGTCGTAAACCATTATTTTCACTACTTTTCAAAAGATTATTATTTCTACCTACTTTGTGGCACAAACCTGAGAAACGTACAATGCTGAACTGAACAACTGAATGATCATCTTAGAAATTTTAGCCTCCCAAAAAGAAAGAGAAATAAAAAAAAATAAAAAATAAAATAGCAAAATACATGTCTCATCGATAAAATGGAGGGTTGTCCAATACTCCGACAAATTTATGCTATGCACAAATGAGGCGCGCATTTCTTGCCTTTGCTTGACCTAACCATTATGTCGCTTGTCTGAACAAGGCTTTGCCTCAAGGCCTTGCCTAGTTCTTGTACGGCTTTCTCTCTGGCCTTCACGGTCAATTGATTTCGGTAAAAATTCTAATACATTCTTAGACATTTTATAGTAGTTAAATATTCTTAGATAGTTTAGCTTAATATTTGTAACCAATTGTACATACATTTTTACTCTGCTATTTTGTTTTCCTGGCGCACCTGTAAACTAGCTGGTGCGTCCTGTAGATTATGCTTATCATGTCTATGTGACGCACCGTTACCATAGCTAAGTGCGTGACCAAGTAAATGTCTCTGTCTATGTCACGCATCCGAGACGAACGGCCCGGACCACGTGACCCGAAAACGATTGACCACGGCGAAATATCGAGGCCTATAGGAACTAGGCAAAACCAAGCCCAATTAATGTAATGTAATGTAGTCTGCAGGTTAGCTTACATCAACAGTCTTCGATAACTACTAATTCAAAACGCTAACTTCTTTGTGAATTTTTTATTATCCACCATCATAACCCGGAGGAAAAGACGGCGTGTGATATCCACGAGGAAACACGAGAAGCGCCAGTCTCGCGCGCGGAAAGCGCGCTCCGTCGTAAGTGAAGTAGTCACACGCCTGTAAGCTTCTGTCGAATAATTTCCTCGTGACAGACATTTTGAGACCAGCGTTTTGCAAAAAGAAGCATCACAGTCATAATCTCCAGCCGCATAGCGGCACCACTGAGACAAGGAGAAAATCTCCTACCTTTCCCTCGGAAAAATTGCTGTCAGTAAAACGAGCAGATCTGGGTAAGAGTTCTAAGGGTCTTTTCAACCCGAACACACTCCGAACTCCCCTGTTGCTTGGCAACCACTTAGAAGAGTACATTAAACACCACACAGACATAAGTGAACAAACAAACTATCATCAACAGCACTTTTTAGTGTTATTCCGTGAATTGGATGATTTCTTTTCAAGATCAAGCCCAGATGTCCGTCGCAAGGAATTGTTCGCAGTTTCTTCGTCGTCTAACGGCAAACAAGTATTCAGAATAAAATCAAACACCTCCTCCACGTTTTCGCCGGTTTTTGCGCTGGTTTCGAAGAAAGGCTTCTCCTTGAAGCTGCTTCTCGGCCTTCTTTTCTTCTCGTTTTGTTCCAGCGCTAACCTTTCTCCAGCAGACGAAGGGATTCCTCGCGAATCACTTGTAACAAGGTCTGCTTTGGTTCCCACCACAACAACAAGACAATTTGGTTCTGAGGCTTCTAACAGTTGCAAATGGCGCTCCTGGAGTGCTTGAAGAGATCTTCCCTGTGTGATGTCGTAAGCGATAATGGCTGCCGAAGCTCCTCGACAGTAAAATGAAGACAAGCCCGAGAACCTCTCCTCGCCAGCTGTGTCCTAACAAGAGGAGAGATACAACAATGTCGGATATAGAACTTCACCTGCATAGATCCTCGCTATACACTGATTTTTTTCCACGGCACCCTGGCGCTAGGTCTCTATGTGTATTTAGACTTGGAGGAATCGCTAGGATTCCGGGTACAAATTTCCTCCCTATCACTAAATGGCTTAATTTACAAAGCATTGGAAGTATAATTTATAACAAGTAGAAAAATGCTAATTGTTTCCATGTTTTGGATCACGCCTCCAGTAGTTTTCACGCGAAAAACGTCTTTTTGTTGTTACAATTCGCATTTTTCTACTTATTATATATTCTACTTCCGACACTTTGTAAGATGACAGGAGAATCTGTCGAAATATGACTTTTAAACTTAAAATTTTTGTCTTTACTTGACTTGTCTGCTACTATCAAGACCCTTTGGAAATGCTTAGTTGATTGTTTGTTTCTCCAATAAGGACAGCAACATTACACTGATATTAAGTGATTTATTTATTTATTTGTATTAAATAAGAACCGACATCGAGCTCTCCAATTATTGTTTCAGCATAAACCAGTGGATGATAAATGAAACAATTCACAACTCATTCGTGCTTTAGCGACAGGCATCTCTGCCTAGCCAATCAGATAGTGAGTTTCTGACCATAAGTGGTATTTGCCCAGCAGAGATACACCACGTGATTAATTAGTTCACCAGTGATATAACTAGGTAGACAGGAAAATCCATTGATGGATTTCAACTATTTCATTGTCAAACACTAAAAAATAGGTCAACATGTCAAATATTAGAATTTTTAACTTTACCCAGATGGCAACATTGTATGGTCCCCATTGTTTTAGGAAAAAGGATGCTCCAATAGTCTGCGGAGGAGAGTCAGTCATGTGTCAGTATGGTACAGATACAATTACTAAAATAGGATACTGAAGCAGATTTCAATTGAGCCTTGTAAAACCAAAAATAAAGTGATCAGTCTGGCCAAACACAATGGGCACAGACCAATCCAATGAACCAATCAAAACTTGAGGCAAATACAAGTAACCAACGCGAAGGACGGGAAAGATTTCGAGCGGCTTATCCGCAACTATAACTTTTATGCGTAATTTGTTGGTTAATCATTAGGTAATTAACATATATATATAAGCACTTAATTATTTATTGTAGTTTTATATTTTATGCCTGCATTTCTATATTTTACTTTTCCTTGGAGATATTAGCTAAGTTCAGCTACTCTGCAAATCCGAGATTAAATAAAGTGAATGTATGTACTGTATGTATGAAAACGCGTACAAGAGAGTCAGGATTGGTTTTGCTTCTTCTGATTGGATGACAAAGTGGTGTGAGTTTTTCCAGCCAATCGCTTAGTGCGATACTGTAAAACTGAAAGAGGTGAAAACTCAAGTGAAAAACCACTCTAACACATGTACAGTATAAGCTTCATAGGAAGAACACACATGAAGAAAAAGAACTACAGATGGGCCCAGTTAACATGGAAACCAAAGGGACATAAATAAGGTTAAGTATTATCAAGGTGTCTATATTAAGCAGGCTGTTAAAACAAATGCCACAGGCACATGTTTTTAACGATAAGACTACAGTATACAATTTAACAGTAATTGGACAATGTGTTTAAGCTGAAAAACCTTGTGCTTGTTTAAAAGTATATAGATGTCTCCCATTAAAATGAAATTTATCCAGGTTTCCAGGTTCAAATGTGATAGTGTAATCATTTCTTTAACTAGTCTGTAAAAAATAATATTGCAATACCCTATGACGAGAAAGCTCAGAAATGTTTGGAAGCCAAATGTTAGAACATACGCCTGCAACGCATGCAAAGAGGGTCTCTCTTTTTTCAAGGAGACAGTCCTTGGGAACAAGGTTACATGTGCAGAGAGCAGGCGCGGATCCAGGATTTTGAAATGGGGGGGAGGGGTGAATTTTTGTAATAATGTCAGGGAAACCAAATATTATTTCAATATTTGAGGGATAAAAAAAGAAAGAAGGGGGCCCAGAAAAAAAAGGGGGGGGTGAAAATTCACCCATTTCACCTCCCCTGGATCTGCGCCTGGAGAGCTAGTCTGTAGTAGATCTAGGGCTTCGACTGAACTAAATTAAAACAACTGAGACATTAACGCTGACTTGGCCTCAGAATGACGGAAATCCCATTTCTGAGGGCTTCAATGATTTTCAAACTATCAACCACTCAGATGTTTGTCCTTGGACATTATCTGTTCCTCTAGCTAACTTTTTTGCTTGAGCTACATTTTCAGAAAACTGTTTGCTTCTCACAACAGATAATGTCCGCAGACAAATATCCGAGCATATTTCCACACCAAATGGAGGCTATTGTTTATTTATTTATTTATAATTAAAATACCCACACTAATACTGTTATCAGTGAAAATTCCTTGTAGGTATCTTTGAATCAGTGATGTTTTTCCAACACTGGCATCCCCGAGAATGACAATTTTTAGATCCCTGTCAAAAATAGTTTAAAAGCACAAAAAGAAGATAAAATATGATTCAAACATTATTTTCACTTCATCAGTTTATAATCATTCATTAAAGGAACAAAGAATATAAAACCTCAAAACATACATTTACATTATATAAAAACCAATGAAATGCCTGGTGAGCTTTCATGTAAAAACAAATGACATCTTAACAAGTGAAAATAACATGTTTTCTTCACATGTACAAGATCACCAAATGTTGCTATGGTTAAATAACAAATGGTGCTTTTTGCAGCGAAAGTGAAATGGTTTGGGAATTCATTGGACAGGTGTTTATATAATAAATAAACCATTACAAGGCCACATGGAGATACAAACCAAATTTCTCTTCTCCTGCTGAAAAATATTTCACTTGTTTGCTACGCTCACTCGTGAAATATTCTTCAACACTCACAGAGAAATTTTGTATCCCTGCATGGACATGTAATATCCACTATTTATGAAAAAAACTAAAAATCCATTTGTGCATGCAAGACCCTTGATTTTTCCAAGTCAGTTACCGTAAACGTCCGTGTATAAGCCGCATTCTTAGATAAGCCGCACCCCCAATTTGGAAACGCAGATTTTGGAAAAAAATAAAAACAATAGAGTTAGAAGTTCCAGTAGAGTTGTATTGCTGGAAACAAACAAGGACAAACAATCATGGTTTCTAAACACACACATAGAAGTTGTTGCCATCTTTCACATTTATCAAGTCTAAAGAAAGCGAAATTGTACCTTCTTTTTCATTTGAATTTACAACATCTTGAACTTAAAATGTTCTTGATCCGATTTTTCAAGATTATCACTTCAAAACACGCCATTACTAAGTTGAAATTCCTTCGCCTGCCGTTGTAGCCAAGCTCTAAATGTGGGGAGGAGTTTGGGAGTCAGTTCAAACACGGCGAAATTTACATTCGATTCAGATGTTCGGAAATGTCACGTTCGTCTATAGAGATGTTTGGAAAACCTGCAATCGGCGAAAACTTCATGCAGCACAGGAGCTTGATGATGCAGTTGACAAATTTGACGTGAAGGTGGTCCAAAACAACGAAACAGTCGGTCATTTACTGTGCAAGTACTCGCGAATTTTGTGGTTATCGCACGTGGCGGAAAATTAGGGCAAACGCCTGTGCGTAGAAATGAAGATTCCTTGTAGGTTGGAGTTCAGTTGTTCGAGTATAGTGAAAATTAATCATTTGAAAGAACTGTTGGAGAACAAGATTTGCCAATAAACACGCGATGCAAACGTCTCCTTTAGGAGCCACCACTCATAAAAAAGTCATCGAACAACAGCAACACGCTCTAAGTTTACCTTTTGTGTTTATTTCTTGACATCTTCAGAGGTTTTATGAATATTAATTGGGTTTTTTAGAACTCCAAACACAGATGTATCCGTGGATAAGCCGCACCCTTGATTTTTGGCTTCAATTTTGTGAAAAAAAGTGCGGCTTATGCATGGACGTTTACGGTAACTTAAAAAACGTTCAATGCATATTTGGTATTTTTATGAATTTTGTAATGCAATGTAATGTAATGTTGCCACCACATTCAAACCCTAAACAAATCATCATTGTTAACTTCTTTCTCCCTTATCCTTAAGTAGTTAGCCTACATCGCTTTCCAATTGTACCATCATGCTGTATAACATCTTCCAAGAAACTTGTAACAATTTATATGACAGCTAGCAGTTGAGGTACACTGAGACAAAATCAAACATAGATTACATGCAAGTCAACATCACTTACGCTTTCTTTTTAGTTGTGGACTGCATCTTGATGGCGAGTTCTCATTGATCATGCATTACTTCTCACTTCCAACCACACTAAAAAAAAGTGTTTAATTAATTTTGACATCAAAAAGAGATCTCTTTGCCACATAGTGTGTTTCTCTACAGGATTTAGCAATGCAGATAGCCAAATTGCTTGTCTTGCGTGAAGTGTCTTACAAGTTTAACATGACACAATCAGCTTGACCTACAATTTTATTTATGAGTTTTGCTGAATGTTTTACAATATCCCGCAAATTGTATGCACACTTTAAACAATCATGTTTATAATTCAAGGCAGCACTTGGCCATTCGCAATTAATAATTATTTTGCAAACAATGTGCTGTTGTTTCTGTTGCCTTTTTGCCCAAGTTTTAACACGTTGTAAAGATTAGATTGCATCTCGTTGTGCATCTATAGATCATACATGTATAATCTAGATGACCTCAAAATGAGACGAACAAAAACGGGGCACATGCGCCATTAGGCGAGTATGTCACTGATGCTCTTACCACATTTTTTCATCTTCTGTGATATATTACTGAACAGGTGCACCACAACATGGAATCTATCTGTTTTATATTGTTAAGGATATCAGCTCCTGGGATAAGTAGTTACATGTACTGCGAGAAAAAATAACTATTTAGAATTGAATGTTTAAAACACTTGCGCATAGACAGTTTTGAATTAAACTGCGCATCAAAGAGGCACGCTGTTGGATATTACTACCTAAAATAATGTTGGCGTCAAAATCGCCGTGAAATACAAAATCTGTCAGACGTTCTATTTGGAAACGAGAGACTGGTGCGAGTTTTCAGCACGCAACAACACAACAACACATCGTCGATCAACAATTGGTGACAAACATGGACTTGGTTATATTTTTATTAGTCAGTTGACTAATTCATCAACTTTAAGGCCTCTTCGATGAGGGGCAGCTTGCAGTACAACCCATTTGCTTACTCATCTGCATGAATGCATACTTCTTCTGTGGTCAGTTCCTGCTTCATTCATTTACCAACAGGGAATGTTAACAGGTCAGCGATTTCAACGGAGCTTTTGCCGTCTTTCCTCTGGAAATTCACTGAATTCAGAGCTCAAACACACCCCCCCCCCCCCACCCCATGCCTTCGGAATTCCAAACTGCGTTACCCCGCACGTCTTCGGAATTCCAGTCCAAGAAACCCCCCTCTCCCTCAGAATTCCAAGATGCCAGCCATGGTATGGTATGGATATTTTCTGGAATCACCCAATCAAAATGAAAGTATAATTTGGCCTATTATATAGAGCGGTTTTCAATTGAGTGTCGTCAAACCAGAACCAAACCAATTAATTACCAATTAGACTTCTCAGCCAATCTTAAAGCTTAGTAAAACCAAAAAAAAAACAATTGAAAGTAGTTGCTTGATTACTTCCGACCGGTCAGTATAAAACACGGACTGCGGACTACGGACTACGGACTGGGTATAAAATACGGACTCGGGTAGGAACAAGCGCACGCTGGGTGTAAATTACACCCACTTTCAGTGTTACGTGCATAGGCGACCATCTTTTGACATGCCATTTCTCTACATGCTATGTAAGCGGCAGAGAGGCCGTTAAACTGCAAAACTGGAAAATGTTCCGATTTTTAGCGGACGAAATGACAAATAAATGATAATTACTTACCTCAAATGGCTGAAGAAGATTGCGGACTTTGCATGTTTCTCGATTTACGGCATGAATCAAACGACTCAGTGCAATTGATCGGCTCTCATTTTTCACATAGGCCAGGTTACATAGCATGTCAAAGAGGTCGCCTTTACTCGTAACACTGAAAGCGGGTGTAATTTACACCCAGCGTGCGCTTGTTCATACCCGAGTCCGTGTTTTATACCGAGTCCGTATTTTATACCCAGTCCGTAATGCTTAGTCCTCGTTTTATACCTGAGTCCGTGTTTTATACCCAGTCCGTAGTCCGTAGTCCGCAGTCCGTGTTTTATACTGACCGTACTTCCGACACTCAATTGAAAACTGCTCTTAACGCCGATACATAATAGAATTCCAGCGAAGGTGCAATTTTCCGCCTAAATCAACTTGCTCCCCCAAGCTCTGTGTTGGATCGAGTTTGACCGGGTTCGGAAATCAATCATAATCAACCTCTCGTAGAGCTTTTTCGGGTTCGACAGTGTTCGATATCGAAACCGGAAAGGTTCGTCGTTTAATTACTTGCAGCTATGTGGCGTGGGCGTCAAAGCGAAGTCCCAACTCCAAGATTTAAATAAATCTTTCCTACCGACTTTCCCTTTACGTAGTGTTAGGAAAGGGGGCACCTTAAAGCCACTATGTAGTGAGTTATAAGCTTCCAGATAGTTCATTAAATTAAATGAAATCAAACTGAAAGTGTCGTATTATAATCAAGCTTGTTAGCTCATATTTTAGGCATACAATGTCAGCCTTCATGTCCTACCTGCGACGAGGGCTTTCTTGCTTCCAGTTGGATATATTAAGCAACTAATTAGCACCAAAACACCAAGGATTAAACAGCGAATATAAGCGAAATAAATGGACAGTCCTCCAGAAAGGGAAGGAGGAAAATGTGTTCATTACCAGGTCTCCCCGTCGCTAGCAAAACGCGGGACCGTTGCGTGACTAGCGGAAAAAATTGATGACGTCAAAAGAGTAACAACCTCTTCTCTTACAAACACACAGGCAACCAGACCATTGAAATTCTCCAGTACTATTCTAAGCTTCAAATAAGGTCAAACGAAATATATTTTAATAAATCCAGCGTATTGAAGTATCACTCTGATTTCAATACAGCCCGTCGATTTACTAAGAAGTAAAACTGTTTCGCTGTTTCTGTTCATGTTGCCTGAATTAACCACACGGCACATCTTTCGCTACATAAGACGATATTTTATTTACCAAAATAAAATTCTTGACCATGCAAAGGAACCCTGTTTAAACGTCTGTCTAAATATAAACTTACACAAACCTGATGCAGATGAATGAATGTGAATTTATATACCGCACATATCACATCATGTCTTCGGTTTACAATTCTATTGACTGAGATCGGACGTTAGTAGTTATATAGTTAGCGGTTTTGGCACACTTTTCAGCACACTTTTCCAAATGCTAAATCCAGCACACTTTTTCAAGTCCATATCAAACACAAAATCCAAGGTCAAATAAATTTTTCCAAATCCATATCAAACACAGAATCCAAGGTCAAATAAATTTTTCCACATCCATATCAAACACAGAATCCAAGGTCAAATAATTTTTTCCAAATCCATTTCAAACACAAAATCAAATCCTTAATTAAAATTATATAAATATAATATATGAAGATATTCAGAAAATTGTTCAAGAAAAAAAAGCAAACTGTATTGGATGTTGGAAAAAAGCAAAGTGTATATGATCTTAAATTTGATTGTCATATATGTGGTGAGAAGAATTTATCATTATTTCAGAAATGGGCTCATGACAATAAACATAAAACTTAAATATTTTATATAAGATAATGTCCATATGCATAGCTTGTTTTTCCATCTTCATGTATGTATCTTTTGTCATCAAAACAGCTGAGTGATACTTTGTTGATTTCAAAGCTTCCAAGTTCATGATCCTCACTTCTGATTGTTTTCATCTTATGATACATCTGTTCATCATTGAATAATGTATCTTTATAGTCTTCATGTTTGATGTTATTCTTAATTACATTCTTCTTAATACCTTTAGCAGTCTTACCACCTTTTTCATTATCTTTAACATAGCTGTACATCTTTGATCGTAAACCAATGAATTCACAAATGGGAACTCCAGCAGCTTCATCTTTAAACTTCCCGATTACTTTTTTATTTGTTTTAGCAAAATAGGGTGAGTTGTTGGGATAGTCACTATTATCAAATTTATCTTTGTCATTCCAAAAGTCTTGGTATACATCTTGAGCTTCGATTTCATAAGTCAAACTATCTGTGTCTGTGAATAGTAACTTGGATTTGTCTCCATATTTATTTTTGATATAGTTATAATGAAAATCATACATTAAAGTCTTACTTAGATCTAAGATACACATTCCAACATATGCTGGTCGATTGAGAGTAAGAGATTCTTTAATCTTATGAACTGCTACTAGATTTTCATTAAAGATCTTACTGCTGACATAAGTTGGTTTACTTGCTAACTTTAATAGTTTCTTTTCATCAGTTACTAATCTCACATCAACTTGCTTCCTAATATTCTCCATTGTTTTACCAAATACGCTATTATTCATGAGCTTGAAGAAGTCTTTCTCAAAAGCATTTTTAGCACTTTTTCTTTTTTCAGTATTGAAATCAATATATTGTTTTAACCATGGAGATTGTTTGAATTCTAAAACCCTATGAATCTTATCTAGTTTGAGTCCAAGACTTAGATATAGTTGTAGATTTCGATAATGTAAAACATAATTTTTTTTATTGCTGAGTGTAGGTATGAGTTTGTGTACTAGACCAGTTGATATATTATATTTTTTAGATATATTATTACAATACTTTGATAACATATCATCATTTACTTTAATTTTTCAGCGGCAAGTGGATAGTCATTATGTAAGTCATGTAGTTCTTTTGGATATTCTAAATCAACTTCTAATATCAAACCTTTTTTACTATCTTCTTTATACTTAGCAAGGTCTATCTTATCAATATGTTCTTGCTTCATCCATTTAAATCCACCAGTTGGAAGATATTGACTCATAGCCCAACCATACAAGTTATTAGCATCAAGATACATGATATATTTTGAGGGCGCCTTCTCATCATATTCTTTCATGTATTTATTGTTTGCTTTACCATAACGATTGGCTATATAACTAATTCCA
>OZ026602.1:24599554-24609554 GCA_964020085.1 Micromussa lordhowensis | reverse complement strand
TCAACTGCTTTTAAACCTTTCATATCTGAAAGTGTATTCTTGATATGATACTCAATAGCCTTTCTAGTGTTTTTCAACTGTTCCAAGGGATCTTTGTTGTTTTTGATGCTGATTTCATAAGACTTTGTATAACCCTTCATTGCTTGTGCTTTTTCTTCAATTTTAGTTCTCAATAATGGAACTGGTTTCTTAATCCTCGGTTTTGGTGTTGGTTTATAATCATCTCTGAATTCCAATGGTGGTTCAATTATGTTATCTTCATAATCTTGTACCATCTGCTTCACACTCTTATGAGGGGTTGGGATTGGTTGCTGTTGTATATTTGTACCATCTGCTTCACACTCTTATGAGGGGTTGGGATTGGTTGCTGTTGTATATTTTGTTGCAACAACTTTTTTATTTCCAAATTCTGCTTAATCAACAAGCTGATCAATTGAGATTTGGTAAGATTTTTTAAATCACTAGTCTTCATATTATTAGTTGAGATTATATTTTCCATTATATAATATTACTATATATTATTTTGTTCTTAAGTATTATATAGCGCGTTTAAAAATGTTAATAATAAGAAACTTTTTAATTTCTGATTATTAATTGATGTATGATTTTATTGTGTTTTTTTTTTATTATTTGCGGCTTGTTCATTTTTGATATGTTTTTTTGTTTTAAGATGGCTCCATTTTCCAGTTAATGAGTAATCTTTATTTTCACATACGGAACATTTCCACTCTTTATTTAACATATACTTGGTTTTAATTGGTTTGTGTGCTTGCTTTCTTTCTTCTTCACTGAAATATTTTTTTGGTCTTCCCATTATATATACTATATATAAATATTTATTTATATCATTTCATATCGCGTTTAAATCCTTCATTGGAATCCAACTATTGAAATCATCACTGTATCCCTTCCATTTAACTAAAGCTTGTTTCTTCTTATGATCCCTACGAATGACCTTATTAATACGGAAAACATCTTGTTTGGCTTTTAATAATTCAGGTTCATAGAAACTCCCTTCTATAGTCTCATTATTTAGATCCTTTATTTTGTATGTTATTGGATTAGTGTATTGAATCTTATCAACTGTAAATACTTCTTCTGTCCAATTTGGTGTATAACCTTTATCGAATACATTCCGTTTATATTTAGATATTCGCACTTTATCACCTATTTTAAATTTTGGCTTCTGTTTTGATGTTTCCGTGTCACCATATAGATTAAAGTAAACAGTTCCTTCATTCTTCTTATTGGATGCTTCTGTGGGTGTCATTTTGATGCTTGAATGTTTGGTATTATTATACTGTTTCAATATTTTAGGTAACATATCGAGATTCATTGTATTACCTTGAACTGTGAACTGTTTCCACATTTTGGATTTAATCGTTCTATTCCATCTTTCAACCACTGATGACTTCTCTTCATTCTCAGTTGAGTACATGTGTATCCCATTTTTCTCTAATAGGTCTTTCACATGTTTGTTGTAATATTCTTTACCTTTATCAACCCATAGATATTGTGGTTTTCTACCTTCGTTTAATATTTTTTTAAATGCTTCAGCAACAGATTCACCTTTCTTATCCTTCAATGGTACAATCCAACCGTATTTACTGAAAACATCAATAATCATTAGAAGATATCGGTAACCTTTATTCCATTTACTGAACTGTTGCATTTCAACTAGATCACTTGCCCATATTTCATCAATATGATTTGTGATTACACGCCGCCGAGTGAAATTACGTTTTATGGGTGTATGTAATTCATCAGCTAATTTTTCTTGCCAGTTTTCTTCACTCGGCGGCTTTTTACGTTTTTTGACTTAGCACCCATACCTAATTTTGACTTAGCTGCTATAGCATTGCGAGCTATTGTATGTCCCCATTGTCTTTCTTTCCAAGGAATAGCATCAAGAGCCTTAACCATTTTACGATCTGCATCATTCTTACATTTTACTTGGTTACTTTTTGGTTTGTTTCCACAAACTGAGTAATCAACATCATGCTGCATGCTGACAGCATCTGTTCTTCCTGTTGGCTGTTGATATATCTCAAGTATCTGACCAGTATTTGGATCATACCTTAACTGCTGATCAAGAGGGTTTCCAGGACCTGTATATCTATGTCCAGGCATCACAAAACCCTTTTTGGGGGCTACTTTTAATATAGCTTTGTGTATATCTATTGCACCACCAGTTGGTGATATCTTTTTAGACAGATTTGATGTGAAACTGTCAAGGACTTGATCAAGATACTTATTTGCAACATTTTTTATCTTCTTCTTTGCACAATCTGATTTGATAGCTTTTGCAACACCCTTTCGAGCAAGGTAAGCCCCAGAATTAGCCAAACCTTTCAAAGCAATCTCACTAAGAGAATGACTATCATGAATATCAAACAAACTGCCCCCAGCTTGTGAGGGCTCAATCAGTTTCCCTGTTTAACCTGCTTAATCTGCTTATCAATTGATTTGATCATTTTATTCAATTCCCGCTTGTGATTGTCTTTTGGTTTGAAATTGATGTTGTCCAATAATTTTTTATCGACTTTATTTAAACCATAATTTCTGATTTGATTTTGTTTGATACACTCAATTTCAGTTCCAAGGTGTTTACCTTTGGGAACCTTATTTATTCCACAATATGGTTTGCTATTCATTATTACCTTTGGCTTGCTATTCATTATTACCTTTGGCTTGCTTAACACATTACTTCCACTTGTTGATTGAGATTTGACGAATTTAGTCTTTGTTATCCCACATTCAGCACAAGTACAGAAAAACATTAACCTTCCATTCTTGGCTTGTTTATAACCAGAGGGCTCAACACATTCAGTTTGTTTCTTCTGTTTTACGCAATATGATTTTACCATTATATATATAAGTTAGATATTTTTGAAATAATGTTTAATGAATCTCTCATTTTTCATTATATCGTGTATGTTAAATACTTTCAATAAATCAAAATATGAATTTCCCTTATTCATTTCATTTAAAAAGTATAAACAGAAATAGCCGCATGTAGCTGTTTTTATATTCTGAATCTGATTATTTTGGTGAAGTAAAGTTAAATTCTTTCTTTTCGCATGATTTACCAATTCTTGAAATGGAGGCATGCCAAAGCTGTCAAAATAATTGATGGCATTATCTTTCACATAAGTTGTTACCCAATGACTTCCGCTCATGTATGATGGTTCAAGATTGTAGATAAACAAAGCCTGTTTGTGGTTGTGTGGAACTTTTTGATCTCTTGACAAAACATCATTGATTGGGATATTTAGATATCTACACCATTTTATCAGATCATGATTGCTCATCGGGATGTCTTCATAGAATTTCGGTTTTACAGTATTGCTCCTACGAGTGGGATTGAATTGAATGGACTGTTTGGGCCTAATAGTAGACCTTTTCCCTTTTTTTTTTGGTGGGCTTTTTTTTTATTCCCATACCGAATTTGTCCCATGTTCCAATAAAGGGTGGTGGATTATATATACCCATTCTCGGAGCTCCTCTTCCCCCTTGTTGAGGAGGGATGGGAAGTCCAATCTTGGGAGCGCCCTTTCCAGTCAAAGCATTCAATATCATAGGAATCCCAATACTGGCGAGTAAAGTACCAAGAAAACCACCCGATTGCGTTTTTGTTGGTTTTATGACAACACCTGAACCTGATTGAATGGCTTCAATTATATCTTTCTTTTGTTTTGCTGATAGAAGATGCTTGTTTGCAATGAGTTTGTCAATTTTGTTTTGTGGTATGAGGAAACCTCCTTTCTGTACTCCTTTTCCAGCTATTTTCTTAACAATTTGGCTTGCGCCTTCACTGGCTAACCCTCCCAAAGCTGATAATCCCAAGGTTTTCGCAATGGTTGGTCCAAATGTACGAGCGAGAGCTAGAGCAGAAGTCAATAAACTACCACCCACTTGTTTTCTGATATTGGTCTTGGAAAGCTTAATATCCATACCTTTCTTCTCTCTGCGATTCTTCTCCAATCTTTTCTTCATCATCGCTGGAACGTATAAAGTGTCATTTCCACTGAGAGAATCATTTGTGAGTCTGATTACAACTGTTTCCCTTTTACGGTAAGCATTACCGATATTTTTCTTCTGATTTTCTGATGGTTTTACTTTAATTTCAAAAAGCTGAGTCATTTCTCGTATATATTATATGTTATATAATTTTTTAATTACAAACCATATACAAAACATATACAAAATAAGGAGTATCTTAATGCTTTTTACACTATGACCACTTCATTTCCAATCTTGTCGATGATGACTTCTTCCTCATATAGGACAATGGCATGCACATTCAAGGCAGCTACACTGTTAGCACTGAGTTTATACCTGAAGATCAACTGCTTTGGATCTCTTGTTACTTTATCCGTTTGATATGATAAATCAAAATATATGATAGAATAAAGAGAGTTGTAATTAGCTATGTTTAGTTGAGTGCCGCTGTTGTAATTATTCTTTCTCATACCGTAAGACATCAAATCGTTGTAGATCCTTACTTTTGATTCTGAATCGTATTCAGTTTCTGGGTAGAACACTCCATTCCCATATTCCAATCTGCATGTTGTCAGATAACTGTTAGCATCAGCAGCATTCAGTTTAAAAGTGTCAAAGTGGTATGGATTCTCATTTTCTTTGTTTGTTTTATCTCGTTGAAGATAAACAAAAACATGATAGTCTTAACATTATCAATACTGGGGGAGATCTGGAAGAATCCACTGCTTTGTGCTGGTGCGGAAACCTGATACATTTCTCTGTTATACGTCCAAGATTTTTTCGACAAAAAATCTTTAACAAAATTATTGTAAAGGCTGTCCTTTGGTGTCAATCTTGGGACCCATAGTAAGAATCTATTAACAACCACTCGACCAGCAGCTGCTGCAGCGGCCTTATATATTAATTCAGTGTCATCCTGTAACTCTATATTGAACTCAAGTTGCATTGGCTCCAACATTTTATCATACAACTCTTCAAAGAAACTGTAACGATTAAGAGGTATGATTACATTGATATCTTTGGGAGCATCACCAGCAGCATCACCATCCTCACTGACTCGTCTTGCCTCGAACCCTGTATTTCCAGCTGCGGTCATGTCAGCATTCGCCACATCCAGATACCAAAAACTATCTTTGGCCACTGAGCGACTAAAATCATCACTATATTCCAGGAGATTCTTGACAAACGTAACTTTATGGAGATTATTGGTATCGCACACAATTTTACCAGCACTCTTTATCATAATGTGGTTGATCAGCGAATGGACTCCATTAATAACTGTTGAACGTGTTGCATTCGGAACTCCTGTTCCATCAGCTAATACTTGCAACTGGAATTGTACCTCAAAATAAGCATTATACCAATCGTAGAATGAAGACCGGTCATTAATCGTGAACTTGTACCCATTTTTTTGTTGGTGTTGAGCAGCACCCGGAATATCAATGACATTTTCTAGTTGATATCGAACCAACTCATTTCTCTGTAAATATTCACTTGTTCTGAAAGCCATTATATTATTATATTACATAATTTTTATTCTACCTCCTTCTCTTCAAACCAGATCCTGATATCAGTCTATCGATGATCATATCTGTACTCTCTTCTTGCTGTTTAATGGGTGGAACTATTTTAGCTCTTTGTCCTGCATTACCCTTCCTCATATTCCTTAGTTTTTTCATTATTAGGTCTCCTGACTTCTCAGATATCTTTTTTCCTGCCCTCTCACCTGCATGTGAAATACCTGATTCTATCGCTTTCTTACCAAAGGGCTTGACAAACTTTTTAACAACGGATGACGCAACACTCTTCATTGGTTTAAAAATATTATCAACGATAATCCCGGACCCAACGTGTTTATCTACAAATAAACCAAGCTTTGTATGATAAACTCTCATGAATTCAAATGGTTTCATTATAATATTATGTTATATTTTTCTATTTTTTTTTCAAGAGTAATGAAAAAGACGTATCTGCTCCATTCAGGTCAATTAATCTTCTTTTTCCATCAGTGATATGAATCCTGATACTATCTATAATATTCTTATTGGTGGGATTGTATGTGACTCTCATTGGTTCGATGGTGAATGAGTAACTAGGGCGAAGCACACTGGTTGAAAAGGAATAAATGATGTCTGTTTCTTTACCGTCCACAAGTGAATCATTAATCAAGTCACAGTGAATATTGAGTATGTCAGTGTCTTGACTAAGATTGGGCACATTTGATCCTGTATTAATTTCATTTTTTAACACTTCTTTTTTGAACCCAATTAGTTCATTGAAATTACTTGCTGTTAAATCAAGTTGGTAGTTTTTGGCTAACATAACCGTGACCCTGAATGTTGTTTCATTGAATTCAAGAGTGATAGGATACTCATTATTATTAGCACCATCTTTGACAATCTTTGTTATGTCCTTGATGTGTGTATTGAATTTTGTATAATTCCAGACTCCTGCTGGGAAAGTGATTTCCTCAAACGTTGAACCACTATCAGAACTGTATTTAATCAATTGATTCTTATATGAGGGGTTAACATTGAACCATGTGAATGACATGTTAATGATTTTGTTCAGACCAACCACATATTGGTAATTTCTATCCAATATTATGGGCCTGTTGAATTTAGTTGTGAAATTCTGAGGAGTGTTGTTTCCTTGACCTTTGACGTCATATGATGATAATATAATTTCCCGATCCATTTATATTATACTGTTATATTATATTTTAAAATAATTATTGTATATCTTGTTGTATTGTGATCTATTGATTGTTGCTATTTTCAATAATGTGTCCAATATATTGACTCCCATATTTCTCATTTTAATTGACGTATTTCCTGCAAGAATTTCACCAATAATCAATTCTAATTTCTTTAGAAGCTGATTTGGATCATTGAAAAACATGACATTTCCACCTCTCTGTTTTCTCCCTCGGCCCTTGATACCAGAACCTTTCTTCTCAATCTTTAATTCCTTTATTATTTCTTTATTGAAATTAATGTATTCTGCCAATATGGCTCTATCATTGTCTATCTTTTTGTTTCTTGTTTGCCTTGTGGCTTCATTTATTTCCCCTTTATTGTATTTTTTTGTGACATTTGATTTGGAACCTTTTAATTTATTCCTCTCTCTTTCCGCTTTGTTTGTTGTCTTTTGAAAATAAGCCAATTTATTTTTCCTTTCCATTTTCGGATCATTGTATATACTTCTTCAAGATCTTGATAGTTTTTTAGACTTAATTCATTCAACCTATCCATCTTCAGATCTTCATCATGAATTGCATAATCAACTTCTTCATCGTAATCGTATTTAGGTGGCGCGTCTGGAGGATCGACATGTATTGTTGGTATTGGTCCTAGTTGTTTATCTTGCTGTGGTGGTATAGGTTGTTCATCATAAAGATCACCAAAATTCATGTCTTCAACTTCATCCTCAATATCAATGCCGTAATCTGGAACTTTACCTTTTTTAGGTGGTTGCTTTCTCCTTTGAGGTGGTATTCTTGAAGTTAAATTACTTTTAACGACATCATCCAGTTTGGTGGTCACTGGTTTAAATACCTTCTTAAATGACTCTTGGCTTGTCTCCTGGCCAATATTATGTCTTTTGATTAAATCATGAACATAATTGATTTTATTCCCTAATTCAGTTTTACTTTTTGCGAATTCTTTCCATTTAAGTAAACTCATTTATACTATTATGTTACATAAAAATAAAAATAAAAAACACGCAAATCATATATTAAAAACAACGTTTAACACCGTGTTCAACACGGTGTTCAACACGGTGTTATATTAATATACCAATATAATATAATGAAAATACCAAATTATGATGCTGAAGACGATACTGTCTCAAACTTCAAACAACTATATGATTTCATGCCTAATAAATGTTTTCGGATGTTGATTTGTGGTCCAAGCGGTTCAGGTAAAACAAATACACTAATGCATATGATCTACAATATGCTGTATTTTGATAAAGTTTATCTCTATGCGAAAAACTTAGAGCAGTCCAAGTACCAGAATCTAATGGAGAAATTCCAGCCGATAAGTGATGAAGTCGGTTATGATGTTATTGAAGCGAGAAATGATGAAATTATTCCTGTTGAAAACCTTGAATCTGACTCACAAAAAATTGTTATATTCGATGATTATGTTTGTGATAAAAACCAAAAACCACTGGTCGAGTATTTTATCAGAGGGAGACATAAGAATTGCAGTGTGATTTATCTGAGTCAAAGCTACTATAAGACGCCAAAAGACATAAGATTGAACTGTTCACATTTCTCCATTTATGATTTCCCAAGTGCTAATGAGAGGAGTCTAATTTGCCGTGAAAATAGCATTCCAAAAGAATCATATGAGAAAGCAACTGAAGAACCATTTGGCTTCATATACGTTGATAAGCCGCGAAAATTTATAATCAAGAATTTCAATGAAAAAATTTAATCTACCAATATAGTATAATGAGTTATTCAAATGGATTATTATCTTCATCATCAACAATGAGTCCGCAACAAGGGTTGCGTGGTATTCCCGGTGTTGGGTTCAAGTTAACAGATGATGGTAATTATAATATTGATGGAAAACGATTGACTAATGTTGGAGAACCAACTGGAGATAATGACGCTACAACAAAAGCTTATTTTGAATCTGAAAACTCTAAAAAAGCTGATAAAACTTATGTTGATTCAGAAATTTCTAAAGTAAAAGTTCATTCATCTTCAAATTATCATTTACAACAAAGTTTCACTTTTTATAAAGATTATGGTGATAAAGCAGAATTAACTAAATCAAACATTTCAATCACCAACCATACAAATCATTTGGATTTATTAGAGATATCTCGACAAGGTGTTCATGATGGTTTTGCTTATTCTAATGTGAAATTGACAAATAATATTGATCCGGGTACTTATTCCATTCTTTTTGAAATTTTTGGTTATAATGGTTCTAATATTGTTACTGATGGTGACAGTGATCGCCTTTTATTTTACAATGTTGAAGGTGATGCAAGAATATCTGATTTCAGTCATGATTGGTTTTCAAATTATGCTAAAGCTTATATAATTTTCAATAATTCTAAAAGAGATGTTGAAATCACTCTTCAATTTCGTTATTATGGCTCCAGCAACTCAAATTTTAAGTTTCTCTTTTTCAGCAGATGTGTTAAAGGAGTACAAAAGACTGGTTTTGATCACGCCCTTTTTAATGTTCCTGATGTGCAAGATAATCATAAGATTCTCTATTTTGAGAATTTGAATCTCAATGGTAATCTTATTGATGGTTTAGGTGATCCAATACATCTAGATAGTGCCACTAATAAAAAATTTCTCAAAGTAGACAAAAATGGTAATTATTTTGATCTAAAACAAAATACTATCAAAAACTGTGAACCTTACTATGATGGACTTTTTGATGATAACAGTTTGGTTAGTAAAGCTTTTGTAGATGCTGAAATCGCCAAACAACCAAAAAATGTCCTTCTTTTAGATGGAAGTAAAGCTATGACAGGTGATCTTAATATGAATGACAATCTCATTACAAATTGAGGACGATTAACTATGATGGCTGATGGTAATAGCCCAATTAATATGAATAACAGTTATCTTTATGGTTTGCCAAATCCTGTTGGTGGTGATGATGCCGCCAATAAAACTTATGTTGACAATAGAGATAATTTAAATTTACCTTTAAATGGTTCCAGAGCAATGGAAGACAACATTGATATGAACAATCACAGAATAAAAGGTCTAAGTGATGGTAATGAAAATGATGATGCTATCAATGTTAAGCAATTGAATGAAGCAGAGGATAATCTTTCAAAATATATTGATAATAAAATCACAGACAATAACACCAACATCAACTCCATCATTGACCAAAAGATAAACAATTTAGAAGAAGAATTAATCTCTTCCGTCTCTCAAGAAAATGTCTTCAAAAAAGTCATGACTGACAATTTGTTCAAAGAAGATGATGACAGAATCAAATTCATC